>VDFB02237933.1:0-34353 GCA_007258455.2 Sequoia sempervirens | reverse complement strand
GCTTCTTCTCTTGAATATATTTGAATTCCGACACTTAGAACAGATTTCTAAGTGAACTCCGATGATTTTACTTCAACCAGCAATCAGCAAATTGAACCTCAACCACTTCGTACTTCAAACAGCAATCTTACACTAACAAGTTCGTGCTTTTCTCAACTAAACAAATCAGATTTCAGACCTCAGCTTAACAAGGCCGTACTTCTCAAGCAATGGCGCACCTCTTACTATAATTCAAGCAAATCAAATTTTAGGCTCAAAGCCGTACCTTTCAAGCAACTTCAACTTGCAGCAAACACTTTTCCTCTTGACAATGGCGTACCTTCTCTTCAGCACTTAAGGTGTCTCCTTTAACTCTCAGCAAACTCAAGCTTCAGCAAAATACCTCTCAGCAACTCAAGGCGTCTCACTCTCAGAGCAAATTCGCTTTCCAGCTGTGAAAGTGAGTGAAAAACTTCTCCATTTTATAGCTAGAATTCAAATTCTAGAAGACGTTATTTTTAGCCAGTGCCATTAAACTCCACTACTCCACTTCAAGAATTCGAATTTTCCCTCTCTGGTGCTTCTGACACTTGTCTCCAGTCGTCGGGAATATTATTCTTCTAGAAACTTGACTTTGACTGGCGTTCTGGATTTTGTTTTCGAAAATTAAATTTAAATTCACCATTTTTGAATCCACCAGCCGGAGCTCTGTCACTTGAATTCGAATTTTTAACTTCATCATCTGCTCTGGAAAATTCATCTTCGAAGAGTTTAATCAAAATCATCTAGGCAATTCCCTTTAGATTCATCGTTCGAAGAAAATTCACTCTAAAAGCTCATTTATTCACTTTTGCCTTAGAAAATTTAAAATTCTCCCTTAGGAAAATTCACAATTCAAGCACTGATTAAATTCTTCACTGAAAAAGTGTCGGCGAAGCTTGAAAGATCTGGAAATCCATCATTCATCACGAACGTCCAGTACCCAGAAGCAAATTTTCGTCAGAATGTCTCGAATTCATGGGTACCCAACGAACGGGTTCATTTAATTTTTTGAATTTTGAACCTTGGAAAAATATTATTTCCATCATTTTAAATTGTTCTTCGCCTGTGATCACTCCGTGTTGCTCTGACTTCTAAAAAAAATGAATCACCTTGCGTTATCATCATCTCTGACTTCATCACTGAGAAAAATTGCTTGCCTCGAAAAATTTTCATCAACTTGAAGCTCTAGGCGTATTTTCTAAGAAAAATAATTTTCCTTAGAAAATATTTTAAAATCTTCTTGCACTTTTGAAATCTTGCCTTAGAAAAAATTTGTTGATCGCCAGTGGAGAGGGATTTTTGATCAACTTCATTTAGAAAATTTTATATTCATCAAGCACGCCTTACTTCATTTCATCTTCATCCCGTATCACTTCACACTTGAAAAATATTCATTAAAAGCCCAACGCCTAGGCAAATTTTAAACACTTAGAAAATATTTCATTGAGGCGCCTAGCACATCTCAAAACATCTCAACGCCTTCAAGATTTTTTTTTTTTCTAACACCTTATAACTATTTTCCATCACACATCTCTCCATCACCCTAGGCGTATATTTCATTTTAACTCTCAACACCTTGAAATATTTTCCACGCCTAGCATATCACCCTTACTCTTGGCGCACATTACACTTAACAATTTTATTCTTAACGCCTTAGGAAATATTCCTAACACCTTATGACTCCTTTCACACGCCTAGCAAGGTTTCTCCAAGGCCCACCACCTTGGGCGCATTCTAGCCATGAAGGAGGATAACGCCTAAGCTTTTACCTTGAGTTTACCACGCCTAGGTAACATTTTTACCCTGTTTACCATTCATATTTACCTTTCACACTTCAAACATGGGCGCATTTCCTTGAGAGAGAAGGATGGGCGCATTTCAATGAGAGAGAGGGATGAAAATAGCTTCCACGCCTTGTGACCCTTCAACTTCCGTGTTTTTGTCTTGACATGCATGAACTTGGGCGCATTTTAGCCATGAAGGAGGACAGAAAACGTTGACTATGCTTTGACTCCTTGTAAGTTGGGCGCATTCTGATGAGAGAGAAGGATGGGCGCATTTCCTCTTGTGTGAAGGATGAAAATCTACCTTGGGCGCATTTCCTTGAGGGTGGCGGATTATCATGTTTGACCTTGCTTTGACCACCTTGTGAACTGGGCGCATTTTGATGAGAGAGAAGGATGGGCGCATTTTGACCCCTGAACAGGATGAAATCTTGTTGACTTTCTTTTGACTTTTTCTACCTTGGGCGCATTTTGCCCTGTGTGGTGGATGAACTCACACTTAGAAATTTTTCATGCCCCCTTCATCAATCTGGGCGCATTTTGCCATGTCTGCTGGACGAGACTCCAGACTTAGATAAAATTTTCATCATCCTTCGCCAGCCTACGTGCCCTGCTATTTATAGTAAGTTCTCTGTATTCGCGCCTCTGAAGCTCGGAATGGCCTGAAATTTTAAACACAGCTTCTTCATAACCTTTTCAACCTGTCGACACTGCAACTTTTAGTCACCCTGCTATTTATAGCCTGTTTCTGAGGGTGGCTTACTAAAAATAGTAAGCTCTTGATTCGATAGCTCCCCGGCTCAATGCGGTTGAAGTCCGGATGAAGCGATCCTCACCGTGACCTTCTTGCCGACAACGATGCATGCACGATTTACTATTTTTGCTTGAGTTTCCAATTTGACTTACTATAAATAGTAAGTGCTCCGTTTGACCTGAAATTTCACCAGCAGATAGCCTGAAGAACGCTGATCGCAGTGGTTTACATCGGATTTTGAAGATTTTGACTTTTGATGCCTATTTTTAGGCTTCGAAGCTGGAAACCCTAATTTGCATTGCATGCATATCAAAAGATCTCCGTTTGCCTTCGTTTCTACAACATTGTGATCAGCTCGTGATTTTGAACTGCTGGGTGGCAACTGCCGGGACACACCTGCTAAAATAGCAAGTTCCTTCGCGAGAGTGAGAATCCTTGTTTGCATGTGTCCGCACCATCGGCGAAGCTCTCGAAAAACCGCTCGGGAATCGACATGCAAAGCTTCGACATACTGCAAACCCTAAAAATAGCCTCAGAGCTGTGAATCACGA
Organism: Sequoia sempervirens; assembly: GCA_007258455.2. Classification (NCBI taxonomy): domain Eukaryota; kingdom Viridiplantae; phylum Streptophyta; class Pinopsida; order Cupressales; family Cupressaceae; genus Sequoia; species Sequoia sempervirens. The sequence continues at coordinate 31,243 of VDFB02237933.1, read as the reverse complement.
GGTGGTTGATGCCGGGCTGGCATGTTATATATCAAAGAAGGTCTCGAAAACCAAGAATATCCGGACATACAAAGAAAATCTGCATCCCGGACCACGGGAAATTTTCTGGAAGCCGGTTGCCAAAATATTAAGTTGTCAATTTGCTCAAATTTGGCATGCAAAGCGATGATGTACTCTGCCTTATTTGTGTGGCGATCCGGAATCACCGAAAATCTTGCGACAAATTGCCGAGTTAGACTTACTAAAAATAGTAAGTATCTCGGAATTCAATGAAAACTGGCTGGAAGCCTGCTGGATGTCTACCGACAACATTGCTAAGTTCAATTTTCAATTTACTGGCCCTACTTGACCTTGACTTGACCAAAAATGATGAAACCCTAATTTTAGAATTGGCCAATATCTTCACGTTTAAGCTCAATGACGACACAACCCCCGAAAGACGGACACCAGAAAAGAGACAGAGCGAGAGAGCAAGGAAAAACCCAAGCCAAAAGACCGGAACGGAGCAAAAATAAGGGGGTCCCCATCTGAATGGGGCGATGTGTGAAAAGGTCACAACATCTGGCGACTCCACGGGAAAGTGTTGAAAAACACTTTAAGAATTGAACTCAGATTAGTCTTCCTCAAACCATCATACAGAAAAGACACTTACTCAAAGGGGGAGAAGAATCCGATATTGGATCAAAACACTTTCATCTAAAACCTTGTGAGTGTGTGCATTCGTTCCATCTCCAAATCGCGTCGACTTCCAGAATTGGTCGTAGTAGGTTATATAAATATCTTAACTTCAAAAGCATCCTGGACATTGCCTCGCTGCCAGTCAGGCGTCTATAGCCCCGACGAGGTTATCGCTACAATTCTCACGAATATTGCTCCACTGCCGGCCGGGCGTCCATAGCCCCGGTGGAGTTACTCGTATGTTCCCAAAACCAATATTGTATGATATCTCTTTCATTTTCATTTTCTCATTTTTCTTTTCTTTTTTTTTCAGATATTTCTTTTAAGCATATTCTCTTTTCCCTCACTTGATTTCTCCGTCAATTCCTCAGCTGGCAGGCAATGAAGCCTCCAATGGGTTTGAGAATTGTAGTGGCGCTGAAGCAAGATGTAAGATTTTCACCTGCCAAAACCTTTCCCAAGAAACCAAAATGACTCAGAGTGGAGATAGGTAAGATTTTTAAGGTCTTTAGACTCGTGTGTTGAGATACAATAACGGGTTAACCTCCCGAGACGAGTTCAATCTCTAACTGGATGATAGCAGGAGGAAAACAACCTTAATTCTTTTCAAAAAAATTATGCAAATTCCAGTGGAAAGAAACCACGTTATGAAAGTTGAAACATCATCACCCCATCGCAACGGGAAAACCCTAAAATCCTTGCCCATTCCAAACCAAAACCACTTGAGCGGACCACTCAAGGGACGGAAACGCCAAACCAAAAATCCAAAGGGCGACAAACCAAAACCAAAACAAAGGAAAGGAAAACAAACGGAAAGCAAACGAGCGGGAAAGCGAACAAACGGGAAAGCAAACCCTAACCTAACTATTTTACATGGTAGGCTCTCGGAGAGAACCTAAGACTGGAAATAATGCTTGAGGAACTGTCCGTTGACGGGCAACGGGACATCCTCTCCTGTCAAAATACGCAACCTGAATGCATTATCCCCAAGGATTTCAGAAATCTGATACGGGCCCAACCACAACTTGTCAAACTTATCGTGATCACCTTTCTTCTCGTGGGCCTTGTCCCAATATAAAACCAAGTCAAAAATCCTGAACGACTTGATCTTTGCCTGTTTATCAAACCATCTCTTTACTATAGCTTGGTGTTTCGTTAGATTCTCAAGAGCTTCATCTCTTTTCTCTTCTAGATGCATTAACTGGGACAGTCTTGTCTGAACTTGATCCTCTCCTTCGAGGTATTCCTGAATAAACTGGAGAGTAGGGATCCTTAACTGGACTGGAAACACTGGATCCTGTCCATAAACCAGGTGATATGGAGATGTTCCCAAGGAACTCTTTGTTCTTATCCTGTCTGCCGAAAGAGCAAACCTCAACTGTGTGTGCCAATCTTTCGGATTTTTATCCAGTAACTTCTTAATGGCATTCAATAAATTCTTGTTTGTGGACTCTGCTAGTCCATTCCCTTGCGGATAGTAATTGGAGGAAAACCTCAATGTAATTCCATACTCAAAAGCCCAGTTGGAAAACTTCAGCGATGAGAAAGCTGAACCGTTGTCGCTGACCAGGACATGAGGACATCCAAATCTTGTCACAATATTCTCTTCAAGGAATCTGATAACCACCTCTGACGTGCACTGCTTCAAGGCCTGAGCCTCTGTCCATTTAGTGCAGTAGTCTGTCGCTGTCAAAATATATCTGTGTTGTCCTGATGACGGCGGATTAATCATACCAATAAAATCCAAACCCCATTTTGCGAATGGTCTCACTTCAATCACTGGCTGCAAAGGCATAGCGGGATGCCTTCCTCTGTTTGCTGCTGTCTGGCATACGTGACAAGCCTTCACATGCTCATATGTGTCTTTAAAAAGCGTGGGCCAATAATATCCAGCCCTCAGGATCTGATGAGCTGTGGCTAGACTTCCTCCGTGTCCTGTTCCAAATTTCTCATGGAAGTGTTCCATCAACTGTTTTGCTTCTTGTTTTCCTACACATCTCAAATATATATCTTCATAGTTCCTCCTATAGAGAACTGATCCCTGAAGCATAAATCTCTGACTCCTCATTCTCAATGCTCTTCGCTGGACTGGATTCAAATGGCGGGGGCATCTGTGATTCAGCAAGTAGTAGACTGTGTCATCGTACCATTCTCCGGGAGACACCTCCTCTAACACGTAAGCTTGTTGAACCAATTCTGGACCGACCATTGCAATAGTCTGGGCCAGGGCTTGTCCTCTGACTAACCTCATCGGTTGTATCTCAATATCATACTCTTGCAAAGTGGCGACCCACTTTCCTCTTCTTTCACCTAACTCATTCTGCATTAGTAGAATCTTCACCGTGGCGTCTGGAACAATCGCGTGGATCTTGCTCCTCAAGATGTAATGTCTAAATTTCTTGACGGCCTTCACCAAAGCATACGCTTGCTTCTCAATGCTTGGGTATCTTAACTCTGCTTCTTTCAACGGTGAGCTCATAAAAGCAATTGGATGCTCATCTTTTTCTTCAGTTCTTTGAGTTAGTACTGCGGCGCATGTGTGCTCTGAGGCAAACGAATATAAATAAAAAGGCTTTGTATAATCCGGACTGACCAGCACTGGAGCGTCCACTATAGCTTGTTTGATCTCATCAAAAGCCTTCTTTGTTTGTGGGGTCCACTCAACCTTTGCATCTTTCTTCAACATTGCATTCAGTGGCCTTACTATCTCGGCAAATCCAGTTATAAACTTTCTGACAAAATTGATCTTTCCGAAGAATGACCTTAGTTCTTTTTGAGTGCCTGGCAGACCAATCCTTGAGATAGCTTCAATGCGTTCAGGGTCAATTGATATACCCTTTTCTGAAATAACGTGACCCAACAGTTTACCTTCGGTGACTCCAAAGATACATTTCTTAGCATTCAGAGAAACACCGAATCTTCTACATCTCTGAAATATTTTCCTCAAATCCTCAACGTGATCTCCTCTTTTCTTCGAGAACACCGTTAGGTCATCCATGTAAATTATAATGCACTTTCCGACAAGGTCTCGAAAAGCGATGTCCATTGCTCTCTGGAAAGTGGCCCCTGCATTGATCAAGCCAAAAGGCATTCTTCTATATGCAAAGGTTCCCCATTTCGTGGTGAACGCAGTCTTCAATCTGTCTTCATGTTCAACCATCACTTGGTTGTAGCCCGAGTATCCGTCCAAAAAGGACATCATTTGTGAACCATTCACTATTTGCAACACCTCATCTAATGAAGGCAAGGGATAGTTGTCTTTCTCAGAGGCCCTATTCAAATTGCGGAAATCTACGCATAATCTTATCTCTCCATTCTTCTTTCTGACAGGCACGAGATTGGCGACCCACGTGGAGTGCCTCACTGGAAAAATAATTCTGGCTGAAAGGAGCTTCTTGACTTCTTGATAAATCAACGGTTCCAGCAATGGATTCACTGGCCTCTGCCTCTGCCTAAATGGCTTGCTGCCTGGCTTTCAGTGGTATTGTATGTGTAATCAGTGATGTATCATATGTCTTTAAATCTTCATATCCCCAGGCTATCACCTCTGGAAACTCTTTCATGACTTTTAAGATGCCTTCCTTCTCTTCAGGTGTGCAAACCTTTCCAATGAACACATTCTTCACTTGTTCACTTGTTCCTAGATTGACAGGTTCACAATCATTGCCTTGCGTGCTTTGATTTCTGCTTAATCTGTCAGCATCAAATAGCCTTTCTAACTCGACCATTCCTTTTGGGATTACATTAGTCTTCAAATTCAATATCCCTTCTGTATCATATTCAGCCTCTTCAGTATCTTCCTCATCTATGATTTGTGCTTCAAACACTCCTGAGTTTGTGAGAAAATCCAGAATCTGCTTGTCGTCTTCGAACACTTGAAAATTCTTTATGTTATCAGGGATTGCCGGGGTTGAAACCAACTCTACTGTGAACTTCTTTAATCCCTCCATTGCCAATGGTTCCAAAGAACTGGCAGCTTGTGCCAAAGAGTTTGCAACGGTATTTTTAGATCGGTAGACTTGCTTTATGTTGAATGCATCAAAACTCTCTATTAGGTCCCAAACTCTGTTCCGATAACGGTTCAATCTCTTGTCATGGCAGGCGAACTGCTTCCTTACTTGTCGGACCACAATGTCAGAATCTCCAATAGCATGTACAATCTTAGCTCCTTTCTGAATTGCAAGGAGTAATCCGTGGATCAAGGACTCATATTCAGCAACGTTGTTGGTGCATGAAAACTGGAGCCTATAGGAACCCAAATAAGCTTCTCCTGTTGGGCTAACCAATTCAAATCCTGCTCCGTTTCCTTTCTTTGACTTTGATCCATCAAACCTTAAAGTCCATATTTGATCATCTGTAGGGGCGCTGGGAGACTGAACACGTGTCTCTTCTTGATTGCAGACCTCTGGAGTCTTTTCTTTATCTTTTGACTGAGTCGTATCATTTCTTGAAACACTATTCTCTTCATTCATCTTTTGATATTCTATTAAAATCTCCTTTTCTTCATTCGTCTCCTGATGTTCTTCCTGTAATGAAGTATGGGGCACAAGCCTAGCAACTTGCTCTAGTGCCACTTTGCACATGGCACAAGTGATTTCTGAATGAAATGCTTCGTGTATTCGGCACCAGTTGGGGAGCAGCAAATTTTTAATTGAAGCATCTTTCCCTAACTCTGTTTCTTGCTTCACGCTGTTTAGGACAAAGTCCCTGAAATTCTCAAATGTTCCTCCACCTTCACTATCACTTGAGTCACTTTCAATCAACACTTCGGTGGAGCTCGTGGTTTCTTCCAAACATCTCCCCTCATTTGCACTTTGCAGCATCAGTATTTCTTGCTTGACAGGCCTATACGAACCTAAGTCAGTCTCTACGAACATAATCTCATTATCTTCTCCATATTCCGTGATCATCAGCTTCAATCTCGGTGTACTCTCAACCTTGATTTGATTTGGGACTCCCTTCCACGGAAGCCACATGTGGGAGAAGTCCGTTGCAATGTACCCGTTCAGCTTTCTTGCCCAGTCTCGGCTCAGTAACATGCCGTACCCATCCGGTATGTCAACCACTGAGATGTCAATACAGCTCTGGATTCGGGGATCAGCTGACAACTGCATATGAATATTATTTAACTCCCCGACCACAGGTACTTCAGTCTTATCAAGTTGGGTCACCTTCTTGGTGGTATGCAACGGGACTATACCCAACCTTTGACACACCTTTAATGGCATAACGTTGCTAGAAGCACCGGAATCAATCAAACAATTGTGCAATAACTTCCCAAAGATTCTAACTGACACCAAGAATGGGGCTGGTTCATCCCTCCCCTGGTAGAATACCACTGGTTTCTTCCTTTCCTCGGGTACAATGCTCTTCCTTTCATTCTTTTCATCCCATGGTGAAACTTGATTATCACGGGTGACCTTCTGGGTCTGCTCTTGCCTTTGTTCTGCGGGCAAACTGAATCTAACTCTTCTCTTATCCTCGGTCCTTGGTTTCTCAGGTTCACTTGAAGATCCTTGCACTACTCCCACAAAACCTTGGGATTGTTGTGGAGCCTCCCAAGCGTTAAAAGGCGCGTAAGGCACTTCTTCTACCATGTTTGCATTCTGCACAGGACGGGATTGTACATTTACTGGAGGATTCCTTGACGAACCAGGCGCCTCCTGAGGTGTGCTTTTTGCAACCGGTGTCTCATATAGACTTCCCAAAATTGTGTCTCTAACTTCAGAGATTTTCATCAACTCATACAAGGGAAGACTAACCTTTATCTTCTTAACTTCTTCCAGCACATAGGAACTTAATCTTTTCATATCATCTCTTGGGAGATTGTCCTTTTGAGGACGTTGCATCACGTGGATTGGCTGTTGCTGGACAGTTTGCTGTCCATTTCTATTCTGCATCATATTCTGTTGTCTATACTCCGGAGAATCCCGAGGCAAATTTGGATTGTTGCTCGCGTTTGGATTCGGCGGGGTCACGAAGTTATTCGGAGGAATAGAGGACGTCAAAGGCTCTTTCTGGTGATAAGTCCTCTGGTACACCTTAGGTGCTGCTCCTCCGGAAGTCTGGAATGCTTGCACCTCTCTACTTCCTTCTACTAACACGCTATTATCGAGAGGTGGGAAAACGTAGTTACCCTGCTCATATGGCTCCTCTGAATAAGTACCTTGAACTTCTGAATACGTTTGAGCCTCTGAATAAACTTGAGCTTCCTCATAAACTTGAGTATCTGGCGCCTCCACGGGACCGTTAGCCGAAGCTGGTGGAAATCTATAATTAGCTTCCGGTGGCGCGTAGTTCTGGTATTCGGACACAAGATTGACACTTTCTATGATTAGTGCCTGGTCATATCTTTGCACTGGTACAATCTCATATCCAGTAGTCGGAGGATTTTCAGTACCTTCCGTGCTTTTCACTTCTCCTTTGAAGATATCAGCCGCTACTTGAAACTCATGGCATTGTAATTCTGAGTGTTGACTTGTGTTATGAAGCCGACACCATCCTGACATAGCAGCTTCTGCCAGAAATACTCTGTCCGTGGGACGATTTTCTGGAGGCGGCGGGTTATCCAGCGGTGATGGAACTCCTCCATTGTTAGGTCCAGTATTCCAGGACCTCTTCTGATATCCTTGATTATTGTTTCGATATCCATGGCTGTTGTCGTGTCCATGTCCTTGATGGGTATCCTGATGGTGTTGAGGATTATTGTGATATCCTCGATTGGCACCTGGATGTGCCTGATAATTCTTTATCATTGATTGCATTTGATTATTTTGATTTCTGAGGTGAGTCACCTCAGATGACAGCCTTTTCATTTGTTCTACTAATTCTTTCATTTCGTCTTTCTCCTCTTGTGTCCTTGTTGCAGGTACCGTGTTCTGGAGATAGACAGGCTGTGTAGCTGGAGTCTGGGATAAGGGTACCCCAGGATGGAGAATTAATTGATCCGATGGTGGCGTAACATGATATGCCGGTTGCGGAATTGGATTCAACGCTGGAACTTGTTGATTCCATGCTGGAGCAAGAGTCTGCATCTGATTATTTGTGGTGACCAAGCCAGTGTACAAAGAGGGTCCAGTTATGTTTTGGCCCATATTCTGACTTACCTCAACCGCCTTAGCATATGCTTGGTTCATGTCTGCTGGAATGGGATGAGCTTGTCTCACGAACATAGCGGTCAATGGGTCCAAGGCTGCATAGTAATTTTCCCTTGCATCGGGAACCATGTACGGAGTACGCAACCTCGTAAGAGCCTTCTGGAATCTATTATTGAAGGCATGGATAGGCTCTTTGTCTTGTCTTCTCACCTCCGTGAATTGACGGAAAAGCTCCACTGGGGTGATAGGAATACCAAACTTCCCAATGAAAGCCTCCTTCATCTGCTCCCATGTTCTGATGGACCCAACTGGCAAATGTATAAACCAAAAGTGTGCTTCTTCTCCCAAGGAATACGGGAACAGTCTGCAAGCCACATCTGCGTAGGCAATTTGTCGGTTTCGCAAATGATCTTCAAACATCTTGATGTGATCCTCTGCAGAACGATTCGGATCATGGACTTGGTACTTGGTGCAGAAATGCTCCGGATTCTTTGGCATATCGTGATAGTCAGCAAACTCAAGAGGAGATGGATTGGTGACTAGCCAAGTAGCACCGTTAGGAGCGGGTTGGCCTCCTGGTTGAGCCATTGCTTGATTTGGATACCTCCTTTGATATACGATAACTGGGGTTGTGGTAACCTGAACTGGTGGTTGTTGCTGAACAAACACTGGTGTGGTAACTTGAACGGTTTTAGGTTGAGCAAACCTTGAAACACTTGGTGGAGTTCGGAATAAACTTGTAATCTCTTCTCCGCTTTCTTCACTAGACTGAGCTTCTTCGTTTGAAAACACTTCTTCGCTTGGACGGCTCTCTTTCTTCTTCCTTGTTCTAGTAGGCAATTCTAACTCCACAAAGTCTTTGGATGAGCTTGGCGTGGACCTCAGAATTCTTTTCAACTTATCAGGTGAGAATGAGCTAATGCGATCCAGGATGTAGTTGATCACTGTCGGCGAGGAAGAGGAGCGAGTGGTAGTCTCTGATCGAGCAAATTCCTCTCAATTGCAACTTGGATTTCAATGGCTTTTTCTTCTTCTTCCTCCAACACGAAGCAAGTTCTCATGTACTGGGCGTAGCTCTCCTTTGTTTTCCAAGCAAGATTGTTCAACCCTGAAAGAATGTCCTCCTGGTCGTCGTTGAATCCCAAGTTAGGCTGCAACACTGGGAATATTTCTCTATGCGGTAGCACCATCTTTACTCATGATAATTTCTTTCTCCAATGAAGTTCTTTTCAATGAAATCCCTTCTTATTTGAAAATGACTGCTTCACTACGAAGAATCCTTGAAGGGCCCTCCTTCTAGCGCCAGTTCTGTTGACGTGGTTTTTGAGACCGCACCAACACAGAACAAAGTCGCCCAACGGACGCTCTATTCTCTCTTGATCAAAGTATTCCGCACGCTAAGATTGCCAGAAAGTTCGTGCGTTCAACTCCAAGGTTCCTTTAGTGCGAATAGGCTCAGTTTGGCTTGATGTGATATTGCTGGTATGTCAAGGGGACTTACGTAGTTGTTCAGACTTCTCGCAGTTAGCAGTTGATATGTAATTTGAAGGGGATTCTTACGTGCATGATTTGGCAGTGTGTATCCTTTTCTAAAACTAACAAGAAGTATGCGGAAAGTAAAAGGGAAAGGGCCTAAGAAATTTGTACTCTATTCTAAATGCAAGGTATGTGGGGCTTCGTCTCAATAGACTTCAACCAGATTTCACCTAGCCTCCGTCGGACAGCCTCAGCAAAATCGGTGCAATCTTCAAAGGGGATAGCGAAAGGTATTCAAGTTACAGTTTAACATACGTACACCATCAGAACAACGCATATAAGTATGTAAGCCATAACCGAAGTCAAGCACAAGATAATGTCCAGTTGACCACGCAAGGCAGACTTATCATCAACAAGCCGCTAGTGGTATGGAATAAAATGAAGCTATCTCAATGAAACACCACACACCAAAGTAAGCTACTTGCATGAATTTAATCTACTTGGATACGAAAGGAAGAAGAAACCTTGCTAGCATTTCATGACAAGACAAATTCCATCATCAATGAAAAGATCTATTATCACAAAATGTGTTACACAACAGTCTCTTCAAAAGTTTTCAAAGGGAAAACTTTCTCTCTTCTCCAAATTATGCAAAAATGCTCTACACTACTACACTATCTAGCTCTAAGGCTAATGCTCTCTCAATGTCTACTCTGGTTCTGAATCCTAATGTATTACAAATGAGGGGGACTCCCCCTTTTATAGCTAGCCAAGTCCCAAAGGACGGCTAGGGTTACAATCAATAGAGTGGCCAGAATCGTGCCACCTCAGCCCTAACCCTAAAAACTGCCAGAATAGGGAGTGGTACATTAAATGAATCAAAGATTCCCACTCACTCCCAAAATAGCAAATGTAATAAATGCTCAGTCTTCTAGAAGATCCTCGTCCAGTAGTGTGTTCCCATTAGCCTTCTCTCTGACTGCCAACTCAACAAATCTGCTAAGTACGGCCTCAACCTCCTCAACTGAAATAGATGGAACACAATCTAACTGAAACTCTAACACTGTAACTGAGTGCTCGTGCCTCGTACAAGATTTTCTCCAAGCGGCCAATGAGTCCTGCGTGTTCTGGATCAAAGTGGAGAATGCAGCTGTATTTTCGAAGTCATCTTGTACGAAGGTCTTAACATCTGCGAAGAAGGGAACCAGCAAACCCCTCAAATTATCAAAACTTATCTCTTCTGGACTCAGCCGCCTAGCGAAGATGGCCTCGAAGGTGTTCTGAACTCCATCTATAATATTGGCCATAGCCTTGTGAATCCTGGCTGAATCTGCCTGTGCTGCATCGAAGAAGCCACGCCCTGTGATAGCCGAAGAATACCACCGAGAGAAATCATATCGATCATTCGCCTGAATGACACCTCCATCGATCAGCAACTGCAGTGGCACATGCCTCAACGCCTCAAGACGCTGGATCACCTTACTCTGATAGATAGAGGCATCGCCCCAGGCATGATCCACCGCGTCCATCCGTGCCAAAATAGTAGAGGCCTGCTGAAAAGCAAAGGATAGGTCCTCCATGAATTTCTCTGTCTCCGTACGAACCCCTGTGACCCATTTGTCTGCCTCCTGTGCCATCCTCCCCAATTCTACCAAGCCGCTGATCGACTCTCTAGGAATATCTGCTGGAGGCTCTATCACTGGTACATCCTGCCCTCGAGAACGAGACAACTGCTGAACGTATCCAACTAACGCCTTGTGTTCTCGTTTTAACTTCTTATATTTCCCTTCTTTCTTGAACAATCTATCCTTAAGGGCAAGGAAGGAGTTACCACACTCCTCAACAATCTGTGCACCAGTAGGGCGTCCCAAGTCCAGAGTGGTGACCACATAATTTTCAGGAGCTGCTTCATTCCGGTCACACTTTCGACTCGTGGAGGCCGACAACGTGAAAACGAGAGCCATCCTCGCTCCGGTGGAGATCTTGGCTTTCTTGCTTCTTCTTCGATTGGAGAGGCAACGTCCGGTTCAAACTCTTCCATCTCAAGCGCTGGATCAATCTCCCTCCCCTTTCGGGCTTCTTCTCGGCCTATCCTTTAATATCCGGGCACCTCATATAGTATATCGAAGGACTCTTTGCTCGTGCCTCGGCTTCTCTAACTTTGTTCCACTTCTTCCTCGATACGGCGAGGCCCTCGTCCTCAAGTGGCTGAAGTGTCACGACACTATAATATCATCATAAATACCATGCATCACATTCATGGCAGCCTCTCTATCTCTGCTGGGGTGAAATTCGATGTAGTCCTCATCATCCTATTTTGATCAATCCTACTTGGTACATTGGCGCCACATTGTCGACTCCCTCCGTGGAGGCTGAATATCATTCTGTATCTCCGGTACCTGATTCAATGTAACCCTCTGATCAGCAAACAAAGACACCTCCTGTATGCTTGGAGAACGTGTCTCCAAAGGTACTGCCACTGTGACTCGTGGAGGCTCTGGCTGAACTAATTCTTTCTTTCTGGACTCTGGACCCCGTGTGATCTGTTTCTTCCTTCCTGTGGTGGGCGTCCTGTGATCTCCCATCAAGTTGTAAGTCAAAGCAATTGACCTACCTTTCAATCTGCTCACTCGCCTATCGACCCATGCCCTGGTGAATGTCATAACCGGGATAGAGAGAGTATCAAGGTCAGCAACCTCGGGCTCTGACCAATCAATAGGCGGAAGTGGAGTGTCCCGAACAGCTGCATAGTCTGGATGAACAACATCCATGTCCTCATTAACCTGGTCCGGAACCGGAACTACCTCACACTCCCTGATCAGAGTAATCGGCAACCTAGAGAACATCCTCTTTCTCACTTCAATCTCATCAATTGCATCAGCCCAATAATCCTCAATGGTGGCCTTGTGTTTGAATTCCTCTGACAACACCCAGTTGATGTTATGGTGCGGGTCATAGTGTTGTCTACTTGTGTGATATGAGAAATGATAGAATTGAAGCTCACTTTCAGCTTCTCTACATGCCTGTATCGAAGGACAAACCTCGTCAGAGTTGCCCATCACAACTGGAAACTCTATCCCTCCTTTCTTCTTTTTCTTCTGGATTTTGTCAAAGGCTAGCAACTGTCTAGCTATCTCTAGCATTATTATTTTTATCGTTGGGTACTTAGGCGGCCTATAGGGTATGAAGAAGGCCTTGCAGCCTAATGTATGAAAATCTTGGAAGCTTGTATAAACCCGACACCCATACCTTTCAATTAGCTCACAGGCATTTCTAGAGATGCACTTTGTAACCTCACAGGCGACCTCGTGATGTACATGGTGAATGAATGCGTTGACAGCTTTGTAATGGGTTCATTGCTTTCGGCGAGGGTGCGGCTTTGTGTACGCCTCATAATTTGAATTGGTGAGAGCCACAGCGATGGGTTCATGTAAGAAATTCCTCGTACCTTGTCATCCGTGCCAACATGTAAATGAGATAGGAGCTCAAGTAAAACGTTTTCGTCCTCCGCAAGCTCAGGAGCTGCTCATGTATATTGTCGCTGATCATCTCAGCCCAATTGACATAATCCTTGCCCTCCAACACCAGGTTGATGTAATAAAACATCCACGGCTCAAAAATATAAGACTGAGGGCAACCACCAACCCTGCTCAGCAACATGATGAGATCACAATACTCCTGCTTCAAGTCCTCTGCTATGATCTGCTTCGGCAACTTCGTACGAGACGGCCTCGGAGTGCTCATCCAGTGAGTGTTAATAGTGTCCATGCATCGTTCAAAGGAAGAAGCATACATACGCTTCGCTCGCTCCCTGGACTTGTAGATCATGTTTCTATGCACCGGGATCCCAAAAGCTTCACCAATGGCTGCCGGAGTGAGATTGGCAAGTACTTGACCATCTGGTGACGTGATCGACCGGTGTTCTTTCTCGTAACAGTTGGCGCACTCCATAATCAACTCCGAACATTGAATAGCTGGCGGGAAACCAGCAGCTGCATATAGTCCACTTCGGACGATGTTGTGCGAAGTGACCGAAGCCCGATGACTTCCAATCCCAAACAGCCTATTCTTGAATGTTTCCAGGTTGACAGAGCCCAGGTTCGTGTCCGTCAACTTGCCCAGCTTTGAAATAAACTTTGACTCTGGCATGAACGTTTTGCTGAGCTTCTTGATCACAGCTTGTCTGGAGGCACCATTGTCTTTTCCGGTTGTCCTCGCTTCAGCCATCTGCAACATAACAAATGTTTCATCAGCAATCAGATTTAAATAAAATAAGGCAGGATATAGGGGCTGCAGTTGAATTCTAGAAGCTGCAATATCTTTCACGTTTGCAAACCTCAGCTTCTTCTCTTGAATAAGTTCAAATTCCGACACTTAGAACAGATTTCTAAGTGAACTCCGATGATTTTACTTCAACCAGCAATCAGCAAATTGAACCTCAACCACTTCGTACTTCAAACAGCAATCTTACACTAGCAAGTTCGTGCTTTTCTCAACTAAACAAATCAGATTTCAGACCTTAGCTTAACAAGGCCGTACTTCTCAAGCAATGGCGCACCTCTTACTATAATTCAAGAAAATCAAATTTTAGGCTCAAAGCCGTACCTTTCAAGCAACTTCAAATTGTAGCAAACACTTTTCCACTTGACAATGGCGTACCTTCTCTTCAGCACTTAAGGCGTCTTCTTTAACTCTCAGCAAACTCAAGCTTCAGCAAAATACCTCTCAGCAACTCAAGGCGTACCACTCTCAGAGCAAATTCGCTTTCCAGCTGTGAAAGTGAGTGAAAAACTTCTCCATTTTATAGCTAGAATTCAAATTCTAGAAGACGTTATTTTTAGCCAGTGCCATTAAACTCCATTACTCCACTTCAAGAATTCGAATTTTCCCTCTCTGATTCTTCTGACACTTGTCTCCAGTCGTCGGGAATATTATTCTTCTAGAAACTTGACTTTGACTGGCGTTTTAGATTTTGCTTTCGAAAATTTGATTTAATTCATCTTCTTTTAACTCACCAGCCGGAGCTCTGTCACTTGAATTCGAACTTTTTAACTTCATCATCTGCTCTGGAAAATTCATCTTCGAAGAATTTAAACAAACTTATCTAGGCAACTCCCTTCAGATTCATCATTCGAAGGAAATTCATCTTGAAAACTCATTTTATTCAAATTTGCCTTAGAAAATTTAAAATTTTCCCTTAGGAAAATTCACCATTCGAGCACTGATCAAATTCTTCACTGAAAAAGTGTCGGCGAAGCTCAGAAGACTTGGAAATCCATTCATCATCACAAATATTCAGTACCCAGAAGCAAATTTTCTTCAGAACGCCTCGAATCGATGGGTACCCAACGAACGGGTTCATTTAATTTTTCAATTTTGAACCTTAGAAAAATATCATTTTCATCATTTAAACTCGTTCTTCGCCTGTGATCACTCTGCGTTGCTCTGACTTCTAAAAATGAATCACCTTGCGTTATCATCATCTCTGACTTCATCACTGAGAAAAAATTGCTTGCCTCGAAAAAAATTTCATCAACTTGGAGCTCTAGGCACATTTTCTAAGAAAAATAAATTTGCCTTAGAAAATATTTTAAAATCTTCTTGCACTTTTGAAATCTTGCCTTAGAAAAATTTGTTGATCGCCAGTGGAGAGGGATTTTCATTTAGAAAATTTTATTTGTTCCGGCATGCCTTACTTCATTTGTATTTCACTCCACACCACACACTTGAAAAAAATATTCATTAAAAGCCCAACGCCTAGGCAAATTTTAAACACTTAGAAAATATTTCATTTCTACCCAAGGCGCCTAGCACTTGCCATTTCATCCTTAACGCCTTCAAATTTTTTTTTTTTTTTTAAACACCTTATAACTATTTTCCATCACACATCTCTCCATCACCCTAGGCGTATATTTCATTTTAACTCTCAACACCTTGAAATATTTTCCACGCCTAGCATATCACCCTTACTCTTGGCGCACATCACACTTAACAATTTTATTCTTAACGCCTTAGGAAATATTCCTAACACCTTATGACTCCCTTCACACGCCTAGCAAGGTTTCTCCAAGGCCCACCACCTTGGGCGCATTCTAGCCATGAAGGAGGATAACGCCTAAGCTTTTACCTTGAATTTACCACGCCTAGGTAACATTTTCACCCTGTTCACCATTCGCATTTACCATTTACACTTCAAACCTGGGTGCATTTCCATGAGAGAGAAGGATGGGCGCATTTCAATGAGAGAGAAGGATGAAACTAGCTTCCACGCCTTGTGACCCTTCAACTTCCGTGTTTTTGTCTTGACATGCATGAACTTGGGCGCATTTTAGCCATGAAGGAGGACAGAAAACGTTGACTATGCTTTGACTCCTTGTAAGTTGGGCGCATTTTGATGAGAGAGAAGGATGGGCGCATTTCCCCTTGTGTGAAGGATGAAAATCAACCTTGGGCGCATTTCCATGAGGGTGGCGGATTATCATGTTTGACCTTGCTTTGACCACCTTGTGAACTGGGCACATTTTGATGAGAGAGAAGGATGGGCGCATTTTGACCCCTGAGGCGGATTTCTCATACTTAGAATTTTTCCTCAACCTTTCCCTCTTTCACCTTGGGCGCATTTGGACCCCTGAACAGGATGAAATCTTGTTGACTTTCTTTTGACTTTTTCTACCTTGGGCGCATTTTGCCCTGTGTGAAGGATGAACTTGCATCTTGAAAAATTTTCTACACCTCTTCATCAATCTGGGCACATTTTCCTATGCCTGCTGGACGAGACTCCAAACTTAGACTAATTTTTATCATCCTCGCCAGCATCGTGCCTTGCTATTTATAGTAAGTTCTCTGTATTCGCGCCTCTGAAGCTCGGAATGGCCTAAAATTTTAAACACAGCTTCTTCACGACTTTATCGATTTATCGACACTGCAACTTTTAGTCACCCTGCTATTTATAGCCTGTTTCTGAAGGTGGCTTACTAAAAATAGTAAGCTCTTGATTCTGATAGCTCCCAAGCTCCAATCGAGTTGAAATTCGGATGAGGCGATCCTCACCTCGTGACCTTACTGCCGACACTGCTGCATGCACCTGATTTACTATTTTTAGCCAGTTTCCAATTTGACTTACTAAAAATAGTAAGTGCTCCGTTTGACTTGAAATTTCACCAGCAGATAGCTTGAAGAATCTTGTCGATGGTTTATCGGTTTCAAAAGATTTTGACTTTGATGCCTTTTTGGAAACCGGTGGAAACCCTGCTTATCTTGCGTAGTAATATCAAAAGATCTCAGTTTGTCTTCGTTCTCTTGACCGCTGCGATCGGCTCGTGAATCTGAACTTCTCTTGGGAATCGGTACGCGGGACATGCACGCTAAAATGTAAGTTCATATGCCCGGTAGGGAAGTCCTTGTTTGCATGTCACACCATCAGCGAAACTCGAAAAACCCATCGGGAATCACGACATGCAAAAACTTCCGGTGTCTGAACCCTAAAGAAGAAATAGCCTCAAAGTTTGAATCACGAAAGTGGTCATCTCGACTTTGCATGCTATATCGTGTGAAAGGTCTCAAAACCGGAAGGAATATCGGACATGCAAAGAAAATCTCTGCATCTGGACCCTGAAATTTGCCCTGGAAGCCGGACTGCTAAAAATAGTAAGTTGTCCAATTTTGCTCAAATTTGGCATGCAAGCAGTCTGATGTACTCTGAACGCTGTATGGTGATCGGAATCTCGAAAATACTGACAAATTGCCCAGAATTGCAGACTTACTAAAAATAGTAAGTATCTCGGAATCTGATGAAATTTGGCTGGAAGCCTGCTGGATGTCTACTGACAACATTGCTAAGTTCAATTTTCAATTTACTGGCCCTACTTGACCTTGACTTGACCAAAAATGATGAAACCCTAATTTGGAATTAGCCGAAAATATCTTCCGTTTAAAGCTCAATGTGACACAACCGGAAAAGCCAGTTACCCGAAAAGCGGAGAAGCGAGGAAAAAAAGCCAAAGACGAGCAGACAAAAATAAAGGGGTCCCCATCGAGATAGGCGATGTGTGAAGGTCACATCGGGGCCTAAAGAAGTTTATATTAACACTCTAAATCACCGGGGATAATGTGGGAGCCGTTTGATAGACTTCAACTTGGCGGATTTCACCCTGTATAGTCGGACGATACCGGTAAAATCGGTGCAATCTTCAAAGGGGATAGCAAAGATATTCAAGTTATAGTTTAACATGCATACACCATCACAACGACGCATATAAGCATATAAACCATAACCGAAGTTAGACTTAATGTAATGTCCAGTTGACCACGCAAGGCAGACTTATCATCAACAAGCCGCTAGTGGTATGGAATAAAGTGAAGCTATCTCAATAAAACACCACACACCGAAGTAAGCTACTTGCATGAATTTAATCTACTTGGATACGAAAGGAAGAAGAAACCTTGCTAGCATTTCATGACAAGACGAATTCCATCATCAATGAAAAGATCTATTATCATAAATGTGTTACACAACAATCTCTTCAAAAGTTTTCAAAGGGAAAACTTTCTCTCTTCTCCAAATTATGCAAAAATGCTCTACACTACTACACTATCTAGCTCTAAGGCTAATGCTCTCTCAATGTCTACTCTGATTCTAACGCCTCTACTCTAATAATATTACAAATGAGGGGGACTCCCCCTTTTATAGCTAGCCAAGTCCCAAAAGACGGCTAGGGTTACAACCAATAGAGTGGCCAGAATCGTGCCACCTCAGCCCTAAATAATATTGCCCTAAAAACCGCCACAGAGGAGAGTGGGGTAATAAATGCGCCATAATGTCCACCATCATCCTTCTAGAAGATTCCATTCGTAGACGTGTTCACACTGTTCTCAATCTTCTTTCTTGGCATCGTTCTTTGACTTCTTCCATTTGAGGGTCTTCATCTTCGTCACTTCGAGTTATACTAAGTCAATTTCTTGTAACCCTTTCTTCGAGATTGAAACTTGTAACTTTATCGTGCTTCACCACTTCCAGACATCGTGCTCAGGCTTCAACGTTTCTCCTGCAAACAAGCAAGGAGAGGGGTATTAGAACACTTCATGATATAAACTCAACTTACTTACCTGATTTTCATGCTTTGATCTCCAAGCGTTCATCGCCAACTTTGTGTTCAAGTTCATGCCTTAGACAAACTTCATCTTTGAGAAATTCATTTCACCTGCTGGAGCTCTGATACTCAAATTCGTTCAACTCTGGCTTTGGAAGACTATCTTTACGAAGGGTTTAAGCAAATTCACCTAGGCAGTTTCTTTCAAATTCATCGTCTGGAGAATTTCATCTTGAAAACACGTTTTCTTCACATTTGCCTTAGAAATTTTCAAGTTTCCCTTAGGAAATACATCAACCTGGTGCTCACTTAAAATCTTTATCCCAAAATTCTCGTCAAGCTGTGGAAGACCTTAAAATCAACTCCTCATCGACAATCTTCGATACCCAGAAGAAAATTTTCTCCAGAACGCGTTGAATTCATGGGTGCCCAACGAACGGGTTCATTTAATTTTCTTGAATTTTGAACCTTAGAAAATATTCCCCTGTGAAGTTTAAATCCGTTCTTCGATCTTCTCTGAGAATTTTTCTCTGACTTGGAAAAATTTTATCGACCCTGCGGAGCTAGCATCACTGACTTCATCCCTGGCAACTCTGCTCGTGCTTCAGGAAAATTCTACCACTTCTCCAGACTTAGGCATCTTTCTAAGGGAGAAGATATTTTGTGCCTTAGAAATTTTTGAAATCATCTCTTTGGAAAATTTTGCCGTAAAAATTTTGTATCCAGCTCGATCCATTTTGCCTGTGAAAATATCAACTCCACTTAGAAAATTTTATTCATAGAGGTGCCTGGCACATTTTATTTTTCACTCACCATCTTGGATTTTATTTCACACTTGGAAAAAATATTCATTTGAAGTCCCAACGCCTTAGAGAAATATTTCATCACCTTTCTTTGTTTCACTTTGCCATCCTTGGCGCATAGCATGCTGAGAAAAGAAAACCACGCCTTAGCAATTTATTTCCACCCTTTTGCAATATTTTCTAACACCTATATCACTCATCACCCTCAACGCCTTTGAAAAATTCTCTAACACCTTGTAACTTTTAGGCGCCTAGCACACACATGAGGGAAAATCACGCCTTAGACACTTTCACCACCTCACACGCCCTTTAAAAAAAATCTCTAATACCTTGAGCGCCTAACACTTGAGGAGGGATAACCACGCCTTTGAAGTATTCACTCACTTTTTACTTCCTTTACCACCTCCATTTACTTATTACAATCCAAACATGGGCGCATTTGAGGCATAGAGGAGGATGAGTTTTGTTGACTTGTTGACTCCTTAGCTGCATGGGCGCATTTAGCATAGGAAAGTCTTCTATATTGTTGCAACTTTAAATAGACCTAATCTTATGCTCTTGGCAGGCGTTCTCTATTATATTGTAAGCTGAACAGTAGTACTGTCAGCCTTTCTTCTCATCTTTCTTTTCATGCTTGTAATACCCACTGAATAAGTGGAAGAGGCTGGCTTGCCGCCTATTTACTTTTTGAATTGCATTGCAGTACTTAGCATCTTCGCCATATGGTAGCTCCATTCCCACTCTGGGTTTGAAAGCACATTCTTGGTGTCGAGTTTACTTTCAGCAATTGGAGCTGGTAGGGATCCTCTAACCATATGGTCGTCCATCTTGGGCACATCCTTGGTTAGAGTTACTCTTTAGCATGCATTGAGATCCTCTAACCATATGCTCACACCTTGCCCAGCTCGGGATCCTGGTGTACATTCTTGGTTAGAGTTGTATTCTGCATCGTTTTGGTTTAAGTGCTAACCCTAACGGATGTGTGTTGCATTGCTCATTGTAATCAAAAATTGAAAAAAATTGGTTCAGTATATTTCAATAAGTCCCATGTGAGACTTATTATAACTATAATTGAATAACTTAAAAGATAGGGAGAGGCTCAAAAAATTAAGAGTTTTATGATATAGATTGTAATAAATCTTATTTATGAGAATATGTTCACAATGTTTGGATGTCATTTGACCATCACAATAAAAAGTGAAAAACATTTTATAAATGATATAATTATGGATTTACTAGAGAATTTTATGGTCAAACACAACAAGGGTTTTACATACTACCCTTAGGCTTCTAGAGAATATACAAAATATCGAACAAGTTTTACCCCTTTGAATTGGTATATAGGTTACATGTGGAGCTCCATATACAATATATGGTACCGAATTTAAGGTTAATCGTTTCAACAAGGTTGCATTAAGATCAATATATCAAGGAAACATTTAGTGAGAAGAGGTTGATTGTGGGGCATAATCAAACCAAGGAGAAGAGGAGGTAAACAACCTAACATGACCACAAAAACAAAAATGATTAGTTTGAGCCTAGGAATATAATGTTACCATATGGTAAAAACTTAATAAACCCTAAAAACTCAAGATGTGGTAGCTAAGACCTTTTTAGATTGATCATAGTTTGGATTCAAGCGTAGTTAAGCCAAAGACATCAAACAATGTGTTGATGAATGGGTATGTTAAAATATCTCAGTTGAAGCCAATTTTTTCAAGACATCAAAGAAAAAACTTGATTTAAGGAATGCCTTATATAGTATGTAAATTAAGTCTACTATTGTAGTTATGAATAGCTTAGGAATGAAATTCCACTAATTGAATTAAGAGGAAGCACCCATCAAATTTAAATGGAATGATAAGAGAGAAATAGATGAATAGAAGAGATGTGTTCACTAGTGATGCAAGTGTGGTGAGAATGTGTGAGTGAGTTATTAAAAATATGAATGTAAAGGTGAGTGAAATGTTGAGTAAGATATGAGCTAGGGTAGAACTAGGGTTTATAATTTGAGTTATTGCAAAGGAGCAGTGGAAGCTAAAAGTATAGAATAAGTAGTGGAACTAAGTAAATAGTAGGAATTATGATACTACAACTAGTTGAAGTGAAGGATATACCATGACCATTGTGCTAAAATTATTTGTTGAAGGCCATGGAGAATGACCTAGACAAATTGTTCTCAAACATGCCAAGAAGTGTACAATATGCCAAGAATGTGAGAAGATACATTTATTTAAAATTTATGGAAATACTATAACAATGGTGAATAATTAATATAATATAAAAAATAATGGGAGGCTAAAATTGGATGCTTGAGAAGAATTATCATATTTCAAGAATGAGCATAGGTAGATAAAAATTATTTTAGAGGTATTCACGGTGATTTCATCTACCTTGACAAACCATTTCATATCACAAAGGATGTTATCAAGGGAATCACCAATCTAGGTGATAAAGGAGAGATACAAAAGAAGTTTGAGAAGAAATAAAAAATAAAATTGATGAGAAATATATAATGGAAAAATCTTGATAATAAATAAAATCTAGAACAAACATGTGAAGCATGCAATAAATGTTGGGAATTAAGGTGTCTCAACCTTGACAATTCCCAAGTTTATTTATTCATTATTTAATATTTTCTCATAATTATTTGTCATTTATATTATTTAAAATTTGTTCTCCATCAAAATGGGGAGTGATATTTTGAGTTAGCACTTTTGCCACTTGTCAATGCCTTGAAAAATGAGTTATTAGTTGTCAAAAGGTTCCCATTTAGTGGTATAATTTGCATGGCCTATTATAACAATGTTATGATATATTCTACGACAATTGTAAGGGCTAAAAATAGGGGAGGTTACTTTAGACATGAGCATCATATTGGATGGATTGATTATGATAAAGTATGATAAGGTGGGAGTTACTATTTTTGAAGGTTCCACATGTGTGAGGAGCATGAGAATTTATGCCTCCACTTTTACAAGTTATTTTTAGTATGTATGACCATTTTTGGCACCTAGTTTTGGCCCATGGTATTGGAACTTGGTTTACAATATCATTTATGGTATCTTGTATTGTATTTTCTTATACATTGAGGTTGTGGGATACTAGTTTGCATGTTAAATTTATAAGTACACAGATGCTACAAGAATGTGGTTAGGCTTATTACTTGAAGATTGTTGGTATTTTTCTCCTATGAAAATTTGCATTGTAAGTGTGTCGTAATCCTTTATAAAATTCATAATACATTGCACAA
Source organism: Sequoia sempervirens (assembly GCA_007258455.2). Taxonomy (NCBI): domain Eukaryota; kingdom Viridiplantae; phylum Streptophyta; class Pinopsida; order Cupressales; family Cupressaceae; genus Sequoia; species Sequoia sempervirens. The sequence goes on along the minus strand of VDFB02237933.1, from coordinate 8,847 downwards.
GTTTAGGAGTGTGCGGTTTTTACCCCAAAATGATTTTCCCCAAATCTCTATGTTATGGTTTCATGATGTTTTAATCTTCTATGTATTTATTTTCTTACTATAATAATTAGATCAATTTTCAAATTTATTTACATAATATTCCCTTTAATATTAGTGTAAGAAACATATTCCACACATCTTTCTTCCTTCCAAGTGGTATCAAAGCTTGGCCAATATCGGTTTGAGTTGTTAGGTAGAGGGTTCCTTGAGCTAATATATCTTTAGGGGGAGCTTGCATAGAAAGATAACTTTGTGATCTTTATTTCAAGACATAAATATGAAAAGCACATCAAAGAGAATAGAGGTAGATAAATTTTATTGTAATAATTTTGAGATGTGGACACTGAAGATGGAAGATTTGCTAATTTATCATGATTTATGGCGTGTCGGTGATGAGAAAGTTTAGAGACCTGCAAACACTATTTTGTCTACTCCTTATGATGTTATGGATTAAAGAAAAAGGTCTTATCAGATTGTATTTGAACAAGCCCTTACAAAATGATTGTGGAAGAAAGTTGGAGAGATATAGCAACCTAAATCTTTAGTGAACAAGATTTTCTTTAGGAAGAAATTTTACTCCTTGAGAATAGAAGATGGATAAATTTTAAACAATCTAGAATAATTTAAGATGTTAGCAACTCAATTGGTACATATTGGTGTCAAGATGGGTGGGGAGGAGAGATGGGAGGCCTTTTCTTTTCCTAATTCATGGGATTCTCTTCTCATGACTATTGGGAGTACTTATATGATATTGAAAGTTAAAGATGTGAGTTCTTTTCTTTATGAGGAGATGAGAAGAAAATTTTCTATCAATGCCATAGAGACCCTAAATATTCAAGAAATACCGAAGGAAAGAAGAAAGAAGACCAAGAAGTGAGGAAAATCTAAATTCAATTCTAAGGGGAAATCCAAATCTCTTGATATGTTGAAAGCCATTTATGGTAAGCCTTGTCACTTTTATAAGGATTGTAAAGACAAAAAGAAGAAGACACATGATTCTGATTCCACATTTGATAAGAAATATGGTGACACTTTCATTGAAAATTTGGCAACTTGTGAAGGTAATGATTGCCAGTTAATTTATTCAGGTGTACTTTTTCATATGAAGTTTTTGTTGGAGGTAAAGGTAATTAGGTGGTGATTCCTATCAAACGGATATTGGTTGTGGTAGAGTAATAATTAGATTTTTAAATGGAAGGTTTAAATAGTTTGATGGTGGGTTTCATATCCTTGGGTTAGCTCATAATTTATTATCTACGAGTAAACTAATCGATGCAAGTGTGCAAATTATATTTTTTGAAGCAAATTATTAAATGCTCAACGGTTCTATGGTGATTGCTAAAGGCATCAAGATTGGCACTTTATACAAACTTAATACATGCAAAGACTAAATTTATGACTATTCTAATGGACAAAAATATAGTTTCTTATATTATGGATATTCATGGCTTTTGGTTACCAAAGGGTACTCATTCTATAAAATTAAAATTACCTACAAAGAAGACTATGTTATGGCACTAGAGACTTGGCCATATTGGGGAGAATGGTCATAGGCCCTTGAAAATAAAAACCTTGTTGAGGGTTTGAATGATCATAATCTCGAATTTAATTGCTATGAGCATTGAATCTATAAAAAGCTATGTTCAATTTTACTCAAGTTTTCAAAAATCTAGTAGTATTTTTGGATGTTATTCATTCTAACATGTTTGCTCCTATTGATGTTCCTTTGATTACAAAATAAACATATTACGTTTCATTTATTGATGATTATAAAAGGACTTGGGTTTATTTTCTCAAGAGTATTTATGGACTTTTCAGATGATTTAAAGAAATTAAAGAAATGGTTAAGTTGTAAGCCAAAAATAAAATTAATTGTTTGAGCACTAAAAATAGTAGTGGAATTTTTTGTAATAAATTTTGTAAAGATTGTGGTATTCAAAGATAGAAGTGTATCGTAGAAAAATGGATCTTTGGAAATTTTCATGGTTATTTAGGTCTTTTTCCTGTGATACTTGGCTTGTTTTGCTTAGATTTAATGTTGCAATGTGACTTATGCATTCACATTAGGTCTTGAATATTCAAATTATGATGTCTTGTGAAGGTGTTGTGAAGTGTTGTAACACATTTCTACACTTTTCTAGATTCTTATTATTATAATTCATCTAAATATTCCCTTTTTATCCCTTATCAAGTCCTATTTCAAAGTGTTGTAAAGTCTTGTAACAAACTTTCATGCTTTTCTAGGCTAGTCATCACTAATTACACCTTTCTTATGCTTTATTTGGCCCCTTTATGCACTTACAGGTCATAATTAAGTGTGTTTTTTAATACAAACCCGACAAACAACATTAGAAGCAACTTAATTCCCAACACCCACTTGCAAGCCTCGAGTGGGACCCATTCACTATGGGTGGTGAATGAGTGCCTCTTGGCACAAAATTCAAAATAAATTCAAATTTTCTTCGGGTTTTTATTCATTAAGACCTTATGTCAGCCTGTGATGTATTTTTGGGTAAATAGGGCATAAGTGTGTATAAATAAGTGTTTTTCCATCCATTTTAACCCCCATTCATCAAGTTCACTAATTCACCCATTCACTCAAGCATTCAAGCATTTTGCATTATTCAATCAAGCAATTATCAAGCATCTTGGAACAACCATTGACATATCTTTAGATTTCAACAATAAGGGTTTGGTCTTGTAGGAAGATTTGTCAAAGAAATAGGTGTTGAAAAGTGGTCAACAAGTCATCAAAACTATTCAAGTCAACTAAACCCTAATTCAAGCTTGGAGACAATATTTAGCCCATTTTCTGCAATTTCAATTTCGTCAACCCGACAAGAAGACAAGTGCAGATCTGGACCCAAAGAGTTAGCCCCTAAATTTGTAGATTTTTGGAGGAGGACTAATTCACCATCAGTGGAAAATGGGTCCCACTGCCAGGCTAGAAAAGTTGTTTTCATCAGAATTTAGTTCCCGACAGTCAGAAACCAGTTCTGGCAAAGTTTGCCAAAAGAAGGACTGATTCACCATCAGCGGCGAATGAGTCCCACTGGTCATCAACAATGATTTCTATCAGATTCCAGAACCTTCCAGCATCAGCGTTTAATCTTCAGGTGCACTCTGTTCAGTCTCATTTAATTTTGTTTTCATTTGTGCATGTTCCTAGTTCATTTATGCATATCACACCATGTTTTCAAACACTTCATATTTCTTATGTTTTGCATAAATAATCAATCAATTTAATTAGTTTGTTGCATCTAGATTATTGCATTTAGGCTTAATTCCATCACACTTACATAAGTTTGAGTGACCAACCTCAGTTTTGGCCTATCTCTTTCCTTTTAGGTGAAAAACCCTAAGAGAGCAAGAGAGTACATAGCCCCCAAAAATTTGACGATTCATTTTGGCGAACTTGCATATTGAACATGATCTTTCTGATTTGAATTGTATTTACATTCTAGGATTCATAGCATTAGCTTTTGCATTAGCCTTTGCATTGTTTTTGCATCCTAGAGTTTACAACATTGCATTAGTGAATATCTCATATAGATTTCATTTTTGCACTTCAAAACATTACAACAACTAAAATTCTGCATTTGTATCTTCATCTTGCATCAGAAAAGCATACGAATCAGTTTAAATTTTCTAAAAAAAAACAAAAAGATTCATCCCTGGACTCATTCGCCACCCTGGGCGAATTAGTCCAATTGCACATTCTGAACTACATTTTCAGGCATTTTCTACATTACAATTTTCTGCTATTACTTTTTATCATGCATTCCTGATTTTTTGTTTTATTGTCTTTCTTGCACATTAGTTTACTTTCACTAATTTTCATAATGGCCTTTTCCTTTAATCAATTTTGGAATTCATTAAAATCTATAGTGGACATGTCAAATTGTTCATTTAGCTATGATCCTAATGATCTTAGCTTCCTCATGCTCCTTCAACTCCTCATGAATTTCCTCCTCATGATGTTGACATCATTGGAGAAGATGATGATAGCATGAACAAGTTCTTACATGACTACTTTGAAAACTTTGAAGCCAATGAAGCCTTTTGACCATCCATGAAGTCACAATACCTTCTTACTATTTCACCTCCTGACATGTTTGGATACCTACATCCTAAAACGAATGAATGACCTAAGTTCCCTCTAACAAGTGGACCTAGTTCTTCTACACAACCACTTCCTCAACCATTTTATGATAACAAAGTTACAAACACACCAATCAACCTCCAAGAAACTTATGGCAACAATTTTACTAACTTAAGCAAACAAGGATGTGACACAACAACCCAACATGACATTCACCAACTGTTAGAACAAAAACCAGCAGATGAAAACACAATAGGGTTAGGATATCAAGATCCTCCTCATGACAACAAGCCTCCTTTTGAGTATTGGAGACTTCGGGATGATGGCACGGTGATCTTTGATTCCCCTCCTGATTTGAATGTTCTCCTTCCACACAAACAACCTTTGCATGATTCTAATGACAAGGATGCTAGGATTCCCATGGTTCCTCTTCCTCCTTCAATCCATGAAAAAGGTGAATCTAGTAAACGCAAACGACCTTAAACAAATTGAAAAAACTAAGGTTTCCTCTCCATCCACCACCTGAATGTGAAAGGAAACTACAAATGCTTTTAAACAGAGGCCTTATAATTTTACCACCTTTGAATAGGTTGGTCATCCATCCTAAAGATTCTAACGCACCATATTGCAAATACCATCGTGTTCTTAGACATCGTTGTGATGAATGTTGGACATTGAAGGACATACTGAACAAGTGTCACTTTACTGACACTAACTGTTATCCTATCATCCCATAATTCCTTAAACCAACTCCCCTCATCATGCAATAGTTGTAAAATTTTCCATTCTCATTATTGCATGATCCTTCCAGTCACCTATCTCGGCTCATTCTTTCCTTACATTCAGTGGGGGCAAGAGGTTCTTAGCCTTGTCCTAGTAATACATTTGTCCTTGTCTCTTAACTGTGTTATTTACCTTCCGCTTACACTACTTGAGATTACGAAGCCAATAACTCGATTAATGGTTGACTTGTATTTGCATTACTAGCCTTTTACATTTTCTTTTGTATGTGTGTATCGTGTTCCCCCATAATGTGTGTTTGATGTTTTCCTCGCTTTGTGCACTTCCTCTATTTGTACCTCTATTCTTCTATATGTCGTACTTTATCGTTTCTTTTTCACTTTTGTTTTGTGTTTTCCTTTTGGGGATGACCCAAAGCATTGAAATGCCCTATATCACTTCCATGTTGACCCAAATGGTCCCTTTTCTTTTTTACTTTGTGTTTTCCTATTGGGGATAACACAAGGCATTGAGACCGAAATATCTTCATGTTGACCCAAAAGCTTTTTCCCTTTCTTTCACCTTTTTTTTTCTTTTCACTTGTGTTTTCCTTTTGGGGATGATGCAAAGCGTTGAGACCACAATGTCTCTTCCATGTTGACCTAAAATAGATTTATTTTCTCCTCTATTTTTGCTCTCTTTGTGTTATTCTTCTAGTTCTATGTATTTGGGGAATGATGACAGTTCCAAGCTCTTTCATAAAAACATTGCAGCAACGAACATACTGATCCCAAATAAATAGATCACTTATGTGTTTGGTGTGTTTCTTTTTGGGGGAAACCCCTCTTTCTTTTGTTCCTTTTTCCTTTACATGATGCAGCCTTACTCAGAAACGTATGACTTGGCATAGGGGCTTTCCAAGTTGGCTCTCATTTCTTGTTTTCTTTTTGCATTTTTCATTTGCTACTTTAAATTAATTGCTCACAGAACGGTGTGTAGCAATCCCTTTAAAGTGGGGGCATACATTGGCATTATTCATTTACATTCTTGGTTCTCAGTGCAGCCTTGTTACTTTATACGATGCGTTTGTCACTTTGTGGACGATATGGGTGTGATGTCCTTCATAAGTGTGACCTATCTTAGCATATTACATTCCTCTTAGTGGCCTAATGCAACACACTACATCCCCTAAGTGGTGAATATTTTATTCTTTGATTGGTCCTCTCTTGGAGAAATTAGACACAATGTTCCCTAAGTTATATACCTCGCATGAACTTAACAAGACTCATTTGAACATTTCTTTTGCATTTTACATTCACATGGCCACCTTGCATAACACAGTTTGCATGCCTATGGTGTCATCCTACTTGTTCATGAGTTATAAGCATATGAAGCTTTGCTTGTCTCATGAAGCATGAACTGGCATTTTCCTTTGTGGTGCTCTATTAAAGTTATTAGGAGGTATAACTTTGATATGGTTGAGTGGGAAGCCCATTCTGAGGCACAATTTTCCCCATAGCCACCTATGTGTTTGTGAGCACATACCAACCGAGCATATGTTTCTCACCTTTTGCGCCTTCTCACCCAACAAACAACCATGAGTTCCGTCACCCCAGAGTGAGTATGCATTTTCTTTTTCAAACAAACAGCCTAGATCTGATCCACAACTAGCTCAACAAATGATCGAAGCTTGATTCGACTTTTCCTATTTCTCTTCCCTCTCTCTTTCCTTTTCTCTTTCATATGTGTGTTATGTTCTTATGTTTATTTTTTTATGGGATCTTCATCCTAGGGGCTTGATCATCCCTCTTGATCCTTGTTATTCCATCTTGCTAGCATAAGTGCATTTGGATCCCTTTCAATGTGCGTGACTACTTTAGTGTGAGTTTGAAGCAAGTTCATCCTCTCAATAAAGTGGGGGCTAAATGTACCGTAGAAAATTGGATCTGTGGAAATTTTCATGGTTATTTAGGTCTTTTTCCTGTGATGCTTGGCTTGTTTTTCTTAGACTTAATGTTGCAATGTGACTTATGCATTCACATTAAGTCTTCAATATTCAAATTATGACGTCTTGTGAAAGTGTTGTGAAGTGTTGTAACACATTTCTACACTTTTCTAGACTCTTCTTATTATAATTCATCTAAATATTCCCTTTTTATCCCTTATCAAGTCCTATTTCAGAGTGTTGTAAAGTCTTGTAACAAACATTCACACTTTTCTATGTTTTTCATCACTAATTACACCTTTCTTATGCTTTATTTGGCCCCTTTATGCACTTATAGGTCATAATTAAGTGTGTTTTTTAATACAAACCTGACAAACAACATTAAAAGAAACTTAATTCCCGACACCCACTTGCAAGCCTTGAGTGGGACCCATTCACCACGGGTGGTGAATGAGTCCCTCTTGGCACAAAATTCAAAATAAATTCAAATTTCCTTTAGTTTTTTATTCATTAAGACCTTATGTCGGCTTGTGATGTTGTATTTCTGGATAATTAGGGCATAAGTGTGTCTAAATAAGTGTTTTTCCATCCATTTTAACCCTCATTCATAAAGTTCACTAATTCACCCACTCATTCAAGCATTCAAGCATTTTGCATCATTCAATCAAGCAATTATCAAGCATCTTGGAACAACCATTGACATATCTTCAAACTTTAATACTAAGCGTTTGGTCTTGTAGGCAGATTTGTCAAAGAAATAAGTGTTCAAAAGTGGTCAACAAATCATCAATGCTATTCAAGTCAACTAAACCCTAATTCAAGTTTGGAGACAATATTCAGCATGTTTTTTGTAGTTTTAATTCCGTCAACCTGACAAGAAGACAAGTGCAGATCTAGACCCATAGAGTTGACCCCTAAATTTGCAATTTTTTGGAGGACTGATTCACCATCAATGGCGAATGAGTCCCACTACCAGGCTGAAAAAGTTTTTTTCATCATAATTCAATTCCCGGCAGTCAGAATCCAGTTCTGGCAAAGCTTACTAGAAGAAGGATTGATTCGCCATTAGTGGCGAATGAGTCCCACTGGTCATCAATATTGATTTCTGTCAGGTTCTAGAACCTTCCAGCATCAACATTTCATCTCCAGGTGCACTCTATTCAATCTCATTTAATTATGTTTTCATTTGTGCATATTTCTAGTTCATTTTTGCATATCACACTATGTTTTCAAACACTTCATATTTCTTAGGTTTTGTATAAATAATCAATCAATTTCATTAGTTTGTTGCATCTAGATAATTTCATTTAGGCTTAATTCCATCACACTTACATCAGTTTGAGTGAACCACCTCATTTTTTGGTTTATCTTTTTCCTTTTAGCTGAAAAACCCTAAGAGAGCAAGAGATTGTTGTCAAACAGATTGCACCCGAAATGCTTGAATGATTAAATTAAGCAATCTATTGAAACATTGGATTACTTTCAAGTTGCGGGTGCCCTATTTAAAAGTAAACCTTAGGGTTCTAAGCCGACTTCCTATTAAATTTTTAGGTTAATTACTGGGTAACTTGTAATGGAAAAGGGTAAGAAGGCTTTGAAAATAAATGCTGAAAACTATAAATTGTGGGTGATGCACCTAATCGATAAAAACATGTAATTTTGACTCACAATAAATTTTTGAAAATCTATCCACACAAATCAATTTAACAGTTTGATCACAAAAATGATTCTGAGGAAGGCTTGAATAAACTTCTTCTTCGAAGGAAAACTAGGTTTTCACAGCATGAAAAGAAAGGATTATTCCAACACACAACCTAAGACCTCTGATTTTTTACTATTTTTAAATGCATGTAAATATAAATGAGACAATGATTTTAAAGGTTCTGATATTGAAACACAGTAAAATCTCATCAAATCATTCATAAAAACAACATAATGACAAGGTAGACATTTGTTTCCATTGAATTTAAAGAATATTTGCAAAAAATGACATGAATTGAACCTGTAAAACCTGCTGCTATATATTAAGCTGAAACTGAAA
>VDFB02237930.1:0-15803 GCA_007258455.2 Sequoia sempervirens | reverse complement strand
AGGATTTTCCACCAAGGTTCAGTTGCGGTTTGAAAACCTACAATCCGTAGCCATCTGAAACTCTGCAATTATTCGGTTCACATGTAAAACTCTGCAAATGTTCAGTAGTAGGTTGAAAACCTGTAAGACCATAACTTGTTCAATTTTCATCATTTCTCCACCAAATTGAAATTAGAGATATCCATTTGGGCATTCTGCAAGATGAAGTCTTCACTTGGCTGATTTTTTTTTTAATTTTTTTTGAGAAGTAGACAAGCAAAAACCAACTGAAACACACACAAAATTGAACTGAAACTGAAAGCTAACCTGAAATGTTTTTGGTTGATGCAAGATTGCTTGTGGACCTGGATGCTCCTACATCATTTAGTTATTGCTAGAAAGAGATAAGTCAAGATAAATTAGGTGAAGTTAAGATGTGGATGAATTTAGGTTTCTACTAATTGATTTGATATTAGACTACAATCAATTCTATGCTCATGGGAAGGATGTACACAAAATGGATTTTAGATATCATTATGAACACTAAGTTTTTGGTCATGCCATTTGGTTTGACTTATGCACCAACCATATTTCAATTCATGATGAATCAAGTATTCAATGGTCAATTGAGAAAAAAAGTACCTCAATCATTGAAATTCCAAAGAAATAGGTTATATTTGTGAAAAATATAAATATGAGTTTGCAGCCACTAATATTTTATACTTGGGCCATGTCCTTAGTGCTCAAAACATGTAGGTGGATCAACAAAATATCTAGGTTATTCTAGATTGGCCACCCCTAGTGCATTAACATAGTTGAGAGGATTCTTTAGTCTATTCAACTACTATAGAAGGTTCATTAAGAGGTTTTCACAGCTAGTAACACCCTTGACTAGCATGACAAATAAAGGAGCTTTTACATCAACATATACAACATAAGAAGCTTTTGATAAGCTTAAGGAAGTAATCAATACATGCCTTGTACTTGCCATACCAAAATTGCCACAACCTTTTTTGTAATATGTGATGCTTTAGTAGAGGGAGTTGGAGTTGTTCTAAGAAAAAAGGAGCACCTCATAACATTTGAGAGTATACAGTTGAAAGATATAGAAAGGGGATTTTCTATTTACAAGGAAACACTTGCTATTATGCATGCTTTGTAAAAATTAAATAATATATAGTTTGTGGTATATTTGAGGTTAAAATAAACCACAAGAAGTTGAAGTGCTTCATAGGTCAACAAGACCTTAATTAAAAACAACAAACATAGGTAAGCAAGTTGCAAGCTTACAATTTTGATATAGAATATATGGAGGGTAAAAAGTATTATTGTTGATGTCCTTCCTCGAATTCCCACTTTTTGTTCTATTTTTTCCATTTCTAGTGATTGGAAGGTTGTTTCTATAACCAAATATGATAAGAACACATTTTCTACTAACATGTTAGATGAGAGTGAAAATGACATGTGACAACAAATGGTGTCATTTTATATAAGGATAAAATATTTAGTACCTAAACCTAAGATGAAAAAGAAGATTTTGAAAGAATTGCATGATGCACCCATGGGTTGTCACCCTAGATTCTACAAGACATACAATTAGATTAGAGAAAGGTTCTCTTGCAAGGGCCTTAAAAGATGTACTTTGACATGTCAAGAAGTGCAAAATTATCAACAAAACAAGGCAAAACATGTTTTTCTTACAAGATTATTACAAGCATTAACTACTCCTAATTAGAAGTAGGAGAGCATATCAATGGACTTCATCACAAACCTTCTGGAGGTAAATAGAAATGATTGTATTTATGTGAATGAAGATGGTTTAACAAAGTATGCACCTTCTTTGTCATTCTTGTAGATTTCAAAGCACACCAAGTAGTTGATTTAATTTTCATAAAAGTGTTTAGGTTGGATGGCTTGCTTAAGAATATTGTTAGTGACACGATTAGTAGATTCATTAGCTCCTTTTGGTAGGAGTTACTTGGTTTGAATGTTACCAAGCTCACCCTTGGTACTAGTTCAGCCACAAATAGATGGTTCGATGGAGATAATGGATAAGTGGATTGAAGGGTATTTGAGAAACTATTTAACAAATCAATAGATATCATGGTTTAAGTGATTGCCCCAAGTATTGATACAACACCACCCATGGCATGCCTAACATGATCTACATGTCATGTCCCCCAAGGCTGAATGTATACATTGTTTGTCGAGGAGTGAGCTCTATTATTTCAGATCCTCAGAGGTCGACAGAGGTGCGCAGGATCATCCTGGAGCCGCTGCCTGGGTTTGCAGCTCCAGCCTGTACCAGACGCTGCCTTCGCATCTTCCAGCTGAGCATTTTCGTGAAACTTTCTATTTTAGAAAGTTAGGGTCAGCTAGTTTCTACAAAGTATTTCTGTGGCACCTCGTCTACCCATTCAAATTTCATAATCACTCCACTGCTAGCTTGGTTGATTTGACGGAGAAATAAGGAGTAATTAAGGAGTTATTAAATATTTAATAATTCGACTTTATATTAAAGTCACTTTATTGAAATATTTAAATATTTAATTATTTGGCTTAATTATAAAGTATTTAATTATACTTTATAATATATTATTAAAAAGGTGACTTAATGAGTATTTATATTCATTAAAAAGGGGATGCCAATAATTAATTATTTTTCCTAAGTCAAAAGTGCAAATTAAATCATTAATTTAAATGATTTATTAAAATGGAGATTGGGTCGAATTTCCTTCAAGGCAATATATACCTTTCACAGGCAAAATCGAACTATCATGTTTATTATTCAATTTTGTCTTCTTGCATCTGAGCATTGGAGTTTGCAAACCCTAGGGTTTCTAGCAGACGATCGTTTCTGGAGAACGAAAACTCTTCAGAGATCAGGCAGACTGAGGCTGTGAAATATCAGTTGAAGCTGGCACTTGGTGATTTCATCCAGAGATCACAGTTTGGGATTATTGAGTTATTTATTCAGAGATTTACAGAGGAAATCATCAGATTGTTAAGGCGACTTCATCACAAGGTTTCATTCAGAGATCAGGCATCTTTTCTTGGAGTCCGTACCATTATTATTGTTGTTGCAGACTGGTCGTACTACTGTACCTGCAGGCCGTACTTTATTTCTTCAGAGATTATTCTCCTGTTCTCAGATTCTGGCTCTCAGTTCTTGGCGTGGGGTTTCTCTTGGGCTATTCTTGGAGATCTTGCATTGTATTCAGAGTCTGGAGAATTCATTCTTATTACTGGCCGTACCATTCAGCAGTTAATGCAGCCGCCATTTTAAATACCAGGTTTTTTTGTTAAAATTTCAAGTATTGTTTTCTTCATTCAGATTTTGGCGTTGTAAAACCTTGAATAAAATAATATGTTGGTGCGCCTGTGTTCCCTGAGCAATATTTGAGACTTTCTATGCATTTGGATTTATTAAGAATTTTATAGCAATTTCTTGTAAAATCGCAATTTGTCATTATTTGCCTGAAAACTTCAAAAAACACAAAAAAATCGAAAACTTGCAAAAACCTTCAAAAATCAATTAGGGTTTGAATCAGAGAACCACCAGGGTTCTGACAGTGGTATCAGAGCACAGATCTCCTGCCATCCTGTGCTTTTTCAGTGCTTTTTCAGAATACAGTGTGCTTTTTAGTGCTTTTTCATGAACAGAGATACCATTCACTACATTAAAGGCGTGAGGAATGTGCAAAAGACGGCGACCTGGATAAATCCACCGACCTTAAGGTCCGTGATAATATCGTGGGTATTTGGCATTCATAGAGATCCAGCCTAACGCAGCGAAAAACAAAGGTATAAACCCTAATGGCGAACGTGAGACTCTACCGAGACCTCGGCAGGATCCAGCAGCACATGCGAGGGTGATACATCGATGAGGAGCCTAGGACGAGGCAATGATAATATGATGGATACAGCGGATTACGCAACTCAAATCATTAGATGTTGTAATGCCTTACCAATGTTCACACCACACATCTCAGATTGATGTGCGAGCCGGATCTACAATTCGATCAAATCCATTGGCATCCGTATCTAGACAGCCATCACCGATCTACCAGAGCGAGGGCCGTTCTACTTCTTACCTAGAGAGAATCCACCACGTACTCCAGGCGCATCAAAAAGCGAGATCGAGTTCTCCAAAATGAGAAATGCGCATGTCGCTGTGGGCGTAATTTGACGACTTCATGGTGAGTAAGCATGTCACTAGCTTGAGATCCGCAGCACTTACATTTCCATGAGTTTATAGATGTCTATAAACCTGCAGGAGGAGGTAGATTTGACCGCTGGTAATTTCCACAAAGATCAGTCACAGCCACAGGTGAATAGGGATTTGCAGTATGCGGTGAGCAAGATTACATTGCCATATTTTGATGGGTCTGAAAAGACATCAGCGAGGTCTTGGGTCTAGAAATTGGACAATTACTTGTCACTTAGGCCTATGCAGGAGGATGAGGCAATTAAATTTGCTACTTTACATCTTGACGGAGTAGCACATGATTGGTGGCACCACGGCATGTATACACTAGGCCATCATGCGGTCAATACCTATCAGGAGTTCACCAGCAGACTGATAGAGAGATTTGATAAGAAGGATCCAGAACTGTATTTCAGAGAGTTGGCTCAGCTCAGACAGACAGGCAGTTTGGATTCATACATTGGTGAGTTTCAGAGAGTGGCAGTCATGGTCACAGGGATTTCAGAACGGAGGCTCATCATACTCTTCATGGAGGGTTTGACAGAACCCATGAGAGGTTGGGTTAAGGCTTTTGACCCACCTACACTTCAGGAGGCCATGCGGAAGGCAAGGAGTATGGAGCTTGCTGCTCCGAAGAAACAATTTCAGCCTAAAACAAATAACTTGCCTATTGAGGAGAGTCATACACCAGTTGCAGAAACAAAAAGGAAACCAGTTGCAAGAATTGATGATGCAACTCGGGAGGAATGCAGGAAGAAACAACTTTGTTATTGGTGCAAAGCACCCTACAGCAAGGAGCATGATTGTCCTTTGAGACCGAAGGGCAGAGCCAACCGCGCCATGTGGGTTTACTATGATGATGACGAGTCTGATGATTCAGACCAGCAGGTTGTTTCAGAACATGCAGAGGCCGGAAATGCCTCTACGGAGTTTGGGCCCGATGCCAACTTATCCCCGTTGGTATTATCTACTAGTGTACAGGATGACTCATTCAGGTTCAGGGGATTAGTGGAAGGACAGCGATGTATTGCTATGCTCGACACTGGAGCCACCGCCACTCATACTATTGAGAGCCATGCCGAGCGTAGGCTCCATGTAAGAGGATTCTTTACCGGATTCAGAGTTCGGGTGGCAGATGGATATACACTCACTTGCACTCGACGGATTTGTAATCTCACTCTCATGCTGACTGATTATGAGTTGCAGGCAGACTTTTATGTAGTCAACCTGGGTGGGATGGATTTAGTGCTGGGTATGAGATGGTTGCAGGACATTAGTGTGTTCACCCTCAACTTGCCTAAAATGGAGATGAGATTTGAGGTACAGGGCAAGAAATATGTGTTGAGGGGTATTACAGATGGCAGCCTTCGTTCTATCTCTCTCGTTAGTGGGAAGAGCGAGAAGGTAGAGGAGGATTTGTGCGACTGCATGGTTTATGCCTCGCGACTCCTGGGTTCCTGGTGACAGACGCTTGGGATCAAACAGGTGGTTTGGTCTCCGTTTGTGACCAATCCATTGTTTGAGATGAATGTTATATCTTTATATGACAATCCGCTCTTTGAGTTTGATGTGGGTAACTCACCTAATCCTGGTCTTGAGCATAGTAATGTTGATAGCATTTGGGATCCTACTAGTGCACCGGGATTTCAAACTTAGCTCACGGAGGAGTATCACAATGTGTATATGGTGCAGAGTGCATATGGCTTCATGATTGATCCGCATGTACACAATTTGTTTCAGGTGCACAGTTCTAGCATGCACGTACTTGATATGTTGGATGATAGTATATCTCATGCAGGTTTAGGGGGTAAGTGTTGCTTGTCGTTTGACTTGCCTCCTGAGTTTCTTGATCCTATGCCGGACCGCACTGAGGTTAATGGGGAATGGTACTCTTTTCTTGCTGATCAGTTGTGGGAGTTACAGGAGTCCGGCCGTACAAGCAGAAATATCATTCAAAAATTCATCCTTTGGGATCCGGTGGTGCAGCAAACAGATTTGGCAGAGGCTGCTTGAGGACAAGCAATTTCAGTGGAGGGCTGACCACGCGTCCCCGCTTTAGAAATGCATTAATCGTTTATGTCGAGGAGTGGAGCCTATTATTTCGATCCTCGTGAGGGTCGACAGTGAGGTGTGCAGAGGATCATCTAGAGCCGCTATCGCCCGCTGGTTTGTAGCTCCAAATTTGCAGCCAGACGTTGGCCTTCGCAGACCCTTCCGTTGAGTATTTTCGTGAAACTTTCTATTTTGTAGTTAGGCCAGTAAGTTCGCGATTGCAAGTAGTGGCACTGGGTTCAGCTCCATTCAAATTTCAATCGATCAAATGCCAAAGAAGCTTGGTTGATTTGATCGAGAAATAAGGAGTATTTAATGAGTTATTAAATATTTAGTAATTTGACTTTATAATAAAGTCACTTTATTGAAATATTTAAATATTTAATTATTTGGCTTTAATTATAAAGTATTTAATTATACTTTATAATATATTATTAAAAGGTGACTTAATGAGTATTTATATTCATTAAAAAGGGGACGCCAATAATTAATTATTTTTCCTAAGTCAAAAGTGCAAATTAAATCATTAATTTAAATGATTTATTAAAAGGGAGATTGGGTTTAATTTTCCTTCAAGGCAATATATAATTTCTTTCATGCAAAATCACCAATTATCATGTTTTATTATTCAATTTTGTCTTCTTTGCATCTCACGAGTATTGAGTTTGTAAACCTTAGGGTTTCCTCTCAAGTGTATTTATCGCTTTCTTGAAGAACCGCAAACTCTTCTCGTAGAGATCGCATCGAGGTCAGGAAATATCAAATAGCCGCAATTGGTGATTTCATCCAGAGATCACAGTTTGGGATTATTGAGTTATTTATTCAGAGATTTACAGAGGAAATCATCAGATTGTTAATGCGACTTCATCACAAGGTTTCATTCAGAGATCAGGCATCTTTTCTTGGAGTCCGTACCATTATTATTGCTGCTGCAGATTGGCCGTACTACTGTACCTGCAGGCCGTACTTTATTTCTTCAGAGATTATTCTCCTGTTCTCAGATTCTGGCTCTCAGTTCTTGGCGTGGGGTTTCTCTTGGGCTATTCTTGGAGATCTTGCATTGTATTCAGAGTCTGGAGAATTCATTCTTATTACTGGCCGTACCATTCAGCAGTTAATGCAGCCGCCATTTTAAATACCAGGTTTTTTGTTAAAATTTCAAGTATTGTTTTCTTCATTCAAATTTTGGCATTGTAAAACCTTGAATAAAATAATATGTTGGTGCGCCTGTGTTCCCTGAGCAATATTTGAGACTTTCTATGCATTTTGGATTTATTTAGAATTTTATAGCAATTTCTTGTAAAATCGCAATTTGTCATTATTTGCCTGAAAACTTCAAAAAAACAAAAAAATCGAAAACTTGCAAAAACCTTCAAAATCAATTAGGGTTTGAATCGTAGAATCACTCGTGGTTCCTGGGACACTCCATTTTTGGCATTGTTGGATATAACACACTAACTTTCACTATTTTGGTGTTCATGGACAATTTATTGACTCGTGACCATTAAGACTATCAAGGTAACCTCTATTTAAATTTTAAATTGTATCATTCAAGTTTGTTTTTTGCAAATTGCAACTATTAGAAATTTGAACTTATTAGATATTGTTCAAATTTCCAATAGTTATTTCAATTGTATCTTTAATTTGTTTGTAGGTGTTGGGGGTTTGAGGCCTTTAGTCAAGGTTTCACATTTTATGAAGGGGGAGCAAAACCCAACAAGATATCTGTATGAGGCCATGGGCAAGGCCAAGGAGGCCATCCAAAACTATTGCAAGGAAGATCCAATGAAGTTCCAACCTATTTGCAACATTATTGATAGGATGTGTAACAATTAACTCCATTAACCCATTCATATAGTGGCATACTATTTGAATCCCAATTTTTCCTTCTCACAAGACTTCAAGGATATTGATGAAAAGGTTATGGATATACTCTCAACTTGTATTTTGAAGAGATCATCTAAAGTTGAGGTTAAGGACCTAATAATGATAAAGTTGCAAAGATACAAGGATGTTGAGGGGACAATCCTTGCTTCACCATTAGCCATTTTAGGGAGAACCAACAAAGCACTAGTTAACAAAAAAAATTCAAAACTTACTCTACTTCAAATCTTTGATGTGTGAAATTATTGCTTACAACCTTGTGAATGTTTTCTTTTGTAATTATTTGATGGAGAGATTGGGATGGAAAAACTCCAAACTGCCAAATGCTAGCCCTTCAATTTTTGTCTCAACCTTGTGGTGCTTATGGGTTTGAATGCAATTGGAGTTTCTTTGACTCCATTCACATGAATATTTGCTAGATTGACATAACAATGCCTCAATGACCTTGTCTTTGTGCAATATAACCTTTTCTCTCTCAAAAAAGATGGGAGGGCTCAATTATTAATGAGACAATTGTCTTAGACAAAATTGAACCATATAGAAATTAGTTTATCCTTCATAAGATCACCATGTTCACATAAGACAAGACTACCAAATTTGAGAGACAAGTTGAAGATGATGCAATAGAAGTAGAAGTGGTAGGCATTGTATTAGAGGAGATCATGACTAGGAGTGAGGGTGGTTCTAATGAGGAGTTATTACCTTCTAGTTTGAGGGTAGACCTAGTTCCCATGTCACTATAGACATAGAGCAGGACCCCAACCATGACTAGAATGTATACGGGTAAAAAAATAATAAAAAGATAACTTGAATTGAATTCTTATTTTTAATGATGATTTTGTGATTCATATCATATTATCATTTGGTGTATTTGCATGTTTATGTGGTATTGTAATCCTTTTTATTCAAATCTAATAGGAAACACTTCCCCAATGTTCTTCGTATCTTTTATATTTATATTTTTTTAATTTTTCAAATTTTAGCCGAATCATTGAATCTGAGTCAAAACTAGGTCTGCTGAAATTTGCTAAGTCACAAGTTCTGAAACTATATTATGGATAAATGTCATCATAAATGTAAAGATCATTGAAACACTAGCCTTCTACTAGTGGCTTCCATGCTAAAAATTTAAGTACCTTACCTGCAAAACTGTATAACATGCTACAATAACAATGAATAATATAATAAACCCTTCCAGTTTTCTGAAATGTTAAGGAACTATATTCCTTTTGTAAACCATCTATGTTTATATATTCCCTCTAAATGGAAAGGTACCAAATGAAAAAATTGGATCTCACCTAAGACAAAACTATTAACGAAAAAAAAACAGCATTCAAATATGTTTAAATAATTGAATAACTCCTTTGTCCATCAAACTCAATAATCCAATTCTGAAAAAAGCTACATAAAATCTCGGTCAAATAGACGGAGTCAAGTTCCATGAAGATACTTTAGTAGATCAAACAACAGCTCTTACACCACTGCATCAGAACTGGGTTCCAAGGCTATCATCTTTGATACCCTTCTATCCATTGGACATTTTTCAATCCAATTCCAGGAATCCTCACTCAAATTATATGTACAGACTTCACGACTTGCTTTCCTTCTCAAGCACAAGTAATTCTCTACTCCAATGCACTCAAATTCATAGAAAAAGGGATGTCTCCACCGAAGGTCCTGGCAAAGAGATGGAGGCATCCTTGTAATCTCCTTCCAATTCCAATTAGACGAGGAAGCCTCCTCCTTCTGTAGCAGCCATACTATTCCATCTTTCAGATACCAATTGCCTGCATCGGAATTGGCCACGACTGCTCCTAGAAGTAGAACAGTGGAACCACACGTAACCATATGCCACTTACATTTGTTCAGTGCCCTTGGCAATGGTAATAATGTCATGCTTGACAAACCCTCTTGCAGGTTATAGATCATGGAATATGCCCCAGGCATTGTTGTAACACACACGAGAACATCTTTGCATAAGACTATGCCATGATGCCGGGATATTGAAACATTGTTCGGTAGCTCAAACACAATCCTCCATAAATTATCTAGAGAATCGTAGATTTCTATGTTGTTCGCATTTGTATACTTGTCATGACCCACAGAAACCACTTTGTAGATTTCTCTATTGCTCCCATCCACAATCCCTGCCACCGTGGCTTTTGGCATTGCTTTTGGCATAAATTTCATTGGAGGAAGATTAAGACATGTTTTCAAGAGAGGATTGTAAACACGGAGTCCCCCTTTTCTCATCAGGCGCGGCCCTGTTCCTGATCCATAGTAATATCTCCAAATACCTTTAGCCGCATTAACTTCTTTCAGAAACGACAAAGAGAAATTCTCCCATGTTCGTCTGAGGAAGGAGTACGCCATAGGCTTTCCATGTCTTTTATAAAGAACCAGCCACGGACAATTATTGGGCATTTGAGCCCAAAGAGATAAATATCCCGTAGAAGATAAGCGAGCCTCTGTAGAGATATGTTCCTGTGGAAGCTTCCTAGATGTGGTTTCAAATATGTGCTGTGGGGCCTCATTTGAATCAGCATCCCCATTAACTGTAACACATTTTTTGCCCGTTGTCCTTGTATGTTTGAATGCATTAGATGAGAATGAGAAATCCATTTTCTCAACTATCTTTGAGCAATCAATGTGTTTTCACCTTGCAAAAATAATGGGTATTTGCTTCAATAAATTTGCTTGCATTAAGTGTAGATTTCATGCTTTATAGTGTGAGAAAACCAATTATAAACATCATTAAGTGGGAAAAAAAATCCTAACTACAAGATTTATCTATAAAAACTTTTCATACAAAGCTTGGCAACATTCATAGGCAGCAAACTTAGATCAATAAGGCAGCAAACTTAGATCAATTTATTGACCTTGCACAAAGTAAAAAAAATTGATAACAAAAAATTGAGACATCATTAATCTTCATTTTCATGCGTAGCAACTGGTAGTGCATATCCTGCATGGAAAGAGCTAAGTGCAGTAAAAAATGACAATGAATATTCTATAAAAATAGTAGTCAGAGATGGTAGTAATAAATATTCAATTTAATCTCAATCATCTAAGCAAAAGGCCTGAATGGATACACCTGTTTCTTGAATATAATAAATAAAAATCAAATCTAGATCTACCCATATGCAATTAACTCTCCAAATTGTGGTGTTCTCCAATGCAATCATCAGTCAAATTTGTAGCCAGCTTACTTTAAGGAAAAGTCTATTATTTCTCAGATCCGGCAGAAGCAAATATGACTGCAAGTACAAAGACCTTGCATCTGCCCTTTATATCACAGACAATATCATCTGATTTTCATACCCCACATGCAGGCATTTCTCAATCTGAAGTTGGTGTGTAGTTAAGTAGAGAAAGATATATGGAACCAAAAAATCATGTAAAGGGCTTCTGAGAGATCAACATTTCGAGGTGAAATCTTACAAACCAACATTGTCCCATCTGAAAGGAAAGTTAAACCATTACACTTCACAGATTAGAAGGTTCGCTCAGTAGTTATTAAGCCTTGCACGCTACTATCATTACTTTGAGAAGAAACATAAGTGATTTTCACTGGAGAACTATTATTTCCAGATTTAGGAACAACTGCTTTCATAAAAATCCTGTCAGGGCATTTAACTGATTGTAACATAGTTTCTTGTATGCAAAGATTTTTATCAGTATGAAAGGTTTGAGAGTCGCACTGCAATGGTAAAGGGTATCAGCACCCACAATATGTACTGCTCTCTTGCTGGAACTCACATTTGGGATCTGGAACCTTAAAGGGGGAAGAATATGGCTCCTATTTCCAATGTGCAGATGGTCCCATGAAAGTTGCAAACCCTGCAAACAGGAAAACTAAGGTTGCACTCACATGGAAGGGGCTATGGCTACTAGCTTCACGTTAAAGTGGGGGGCCAATGAAAGCTGCCTTGTACAGTTGCAAGCTTCAGAAAGAAACATGGAGTAGCCGTTCTTGTATCTGGAAACCATAATCAAATGTTCCCAAGGAGGTTCCATCAGGCATTGACTAAGTGGGTGATGATTAGGCTTCAGAAAGAAACATGGAGCAGCCGTTCTTGTAGCCGGAAACCATAATCAAATGTTCCCAAGGAGCTTCCATCAGGCATTGACTAAGTGGGTGCTGATTAGAAATTTTTTAAGCCTCTTCCCTATAAAATGACTCCACGCAAATCTAGAGAATGGTCACAAGGAAAGGAAGATTCTAAATTTTCATATTACATGTAAAATAGTTTGACACTGCAAGGGAGCCTATGAAAGCTGTCTCATGAAACTTAGAGCAACCATTCTTGTAGCAGGAAACCATAACCTAGAGGTCCCATGGAGGTGCCATAAGACATTAACTAAGTGAGTGATACTTACAAAATTTACAATCCATTTCCCTGTAAAATGGTTTCATAGAAATTAGATAGAGACCCCATGGAAGGAAGGATTATAAAAATTCCCATCCCTTGTAAAATGGTTTTATAGAAATTAGATAGAGACCCCATGAAAGGAAGGATTCTAAAAATTCC
The DNA here is from genome assembly GCA_007258455.2 of Sequoia sempervirens. Taxonomy (NCBI): domain Eukaryota; kingdom Viridiplantae; phylum Streptophyta; class Pinopsida; order Cupressales; family Cupressaceae; genus Sequoia; species Sequoia sempervirens. Next base: position 3,149 of record VDFB02237930.1, on the reverse strand, counting down.
TATTCCTTGTAAAATAATTTCACACTGAAGGGAACCCATGAAAGCTGCCTAGGGCAGCAGCAGAGTTCAGAAAATAACTTGGAACAGCCGTTTCGTATAGCAGGAAACCATGACCTAGATAACCCGTGGAAGTGCCATTGGACATCTGAGTACGTGGGTGATGCTTAGGAAATTTGGAAGTTCATTCCATGTAAATGGTTCTTTGGAAAACTGGATGGTGGTCCCATGGGAGGAAGAATTCTAAATTTTCCCATAAATTAGATAGTTGTCCAACAGAAGAGAGATATCTAGATTTTCTAAGAAAGTGCTACTGTTTAGAAAATGCTACTGGGAAACTGTAGAGGCAATTCGCATGACTTTGGTTTCATGGCAGTTAAAATCTATTGCTTGCCTTCCACATTTTTAGTAAATGGGTGCTACTTGGCAGACGCTTATCCTAAAATTTTCCTAGACTTCCATGGAACAACTTCTACAAACCCCCCCAACTTCCTCCAGCATCCTCTCCCTCATACCCCTGCTCACCCCAGCCCCTTAAAAAGGCCCCCAAAAAGAAGCCCAAGCTTCCTTCATGGGACTCATCCTTCACATTTTCCATTCTGCTAAAGTATTTTCTGAATTACGCTAAAATAGTGCAGTAAATAATTTGCAAAAGGAAATTGAACAAAGAATTATATCTGTCATTTGTCACAAACATTTCTTGAAATAATTCGATACCACTAACCAATCTCTATACAGATGCAAATTGCCGCCTGTATTTGTTGTTTTTTTTTATATAAGATACATTGAAGCTAAGAGAAATGCGGAAAGAAAAGAACAACTTACTGTAACATGAGCGCTGCGACGTGTCCTCTGAGAACAGCCCAGCATAACAGACTGTTTTATCAGTCTAGGGTTGGAAAATACTGACGAACGCTACGATGATATATCCATTCTATCCGAAATCTGTCCGAAGATAAGTTTAGAACTTAATAACAGAGTTATCGAGCATAATAAAATAAACGACACAATCTCATGAAGTGTGAGGTTATGTATTCAATTTTTATATTTTTAAGCCTTTAACCTTAACTAGGGAAAAAGATATCCTTTAGTCCAAAGATTATAAAAGGGATTTTTTCTGATTCATGTCTTGTTCCAAACTGAACTGATAATTTTTTAAAAGCTTGAATCTATTATATTAATTTAACATAAGGTATTTTGTTCAAAATGTGGATGAATAGGAAAAACTTTTCGAGTATCTAAGGTTTTTAGCCAAGACCAATTAGGAAACTTCATTGGCCTTAGAGAAGGATATCAATAATTATGGGCATTGGAAAGAGAGCTCTTATGAGGTGATGATGAATGAATGTTTTTAATTATGTCCACGAGACCAAGCGGTCTATGAGACCTACAATGAGAATCTAAACTTGTCGCATGAACAATATTAAGATTTGTTGCACTCACAATGTCTACTTTCAATATAGGGTCATGTCATGGAAATATAGAGTTCTTGGGTTAACATCACAAGAGTTGTTTGTTTTATAGCGAATAAGGATGTAAAGGTGTTAGTGTCACATGCTTGACGTCATATATATAGCACAAAGTAAAGATCTTAAAAATTTGAAGATAAAAAGTAATCTTGTTTTAGCGATAGAAAAAGTATGGTTTTTTACTTTCTATGGATGAAAAGAAATCTCATTATGCAATATATTGTATTGTCTTGGAGGTAATAAAGTGTAATTCTATAAGAGAAACATTTTCCATTGAAAACAAATATTGGACGAAAGGATTTGACATATTAGGGAATCCATTAACATGAGTGTTTTGATACATTATAGAACTCAAAGAGAAGTCTAAGAGATTTTGGTTGGTTGCAAGATTCACAAATAGGATTTAACATGTTCATGTACAAAATTTTGATTCCTACAAGAAGGCTTGGCATAACAAACATCAAGTCTATAAAGCCATTTTAGGCTTTTCAAATCATGGTAGACCTTTGGGTCCATGCCTAAGTAGTAAAGTTGAGATTTCAACACTAGTTAAGCATCTCATAAGGTGCAAGCTTTGGAGAAAGCTATTGATAACTAAGAAAAGATTTATACATAACAAATTTGTATGTATATATAATTAATAGCATCATCACCACTAGTGGAACACATTCATGCCAATTGTGTGATTGGTGTCATCAATGCAAAACCATATGAGTCTCATTGTAAATTTTGAAAAAGTCACTATAGTTAAGGTGGAATTTAGCCTTAGTTTGGTTGAGTACCAAACCTAGGTAGTTTTATTGAAAAGGCTAGCAATAGTTATTACACCTTATCTAAAAATTGAATGCCTTACTGGAATTTTAGGAAAGGACACTCCATGAAATTTGATTGAATGGAGGATCACAATAATGAATAGGTATTGACTAAAAGACCTATTCAAATCTTGTCACCCTCCCAAAAATTTAGGGCTTAATGTTTGACAATCCTTTTAAATAATTTGAGTCAAAAATATGCTCAATTTTATTGGTGTACAAGCAACCAAAAGGGTATGAAACCCAATTCTCTTCCAAGTTATATAGCTATAGGTCTTTCAACCTGTATGACATTCAATTGCATGAAAAATCCATTTAACATACAAAGTGGTGCATTTTTTTTCAATATCCTTAATGGTTAAAAAATAAAGTCAAAAATACCAAACATTGGTTTTTGACAAAAAAATAGATACATTAACAAAATAAATTAAAGATGAAAACCTTAGCATACTCACCATGTGAAAAAAATTACATGGTTAGATAGCTAAGAGAGAGCTTAACATTATCATGGTGTTTTTTGACTTGACATTGAAACACATGCAAACTTGATGGGGAGCATGCTCGAGATTATGTCCATTTTTTACAATTTGCAAAAACACATCTTTGGACGTTGGAAAGTAACCAAGCCTTTGGGTTGGAAGCCTAAGGAAAATTGAAGCCAAAGGCTTGGAAATTTCCAAAACAAACAAAAATGTGAGTGTGTTATAACACACTTGCGTTATGTGATTGCTCGTGTTATGTTTTGTTTTGAATTATTTCTCTTTATATTTATTTCTCTCTGCACCTCTCTATCTCACCTTTGTCTCCCTCCCTACCTCTCCCTCTCTACTTCCCTCTATTTGTCCTTTATCTCTCCTCTCTTTCTCTCTCA
>VDFB02237926.1:0-15105 GCA_007258455.2 Sequoia sempervirens | reverse complement strand
TATTGTCTCAATATGGTGCCTAAAGCGGCACCTTCAATCCCGATGGAGAATGATGTTGGTGGTTCGTTTGAGATCTACGTCTTGATGGGGCACGGGAATGATATCAATGGTGTTCAAGAGTACTGCGCGGGAGTGAGTGTGACGAAAGTCTGTGCGGAAGTGTTGGCGCTTATCTCAAGATCTTTGTAATGATATCACTATGTTTGTCGAGCTGGAGAGGACCCGAACTGTACTATGTTGTGCGTAGAGGGTGGCCAGAGCAGAGCTTGGCCACAATGCATGGTGATCGCCCTTCGCTGAGACCGATTTCTTGTGCGCAATCAGCAAGGGGCTACGTACTTAGAAAATCAACATGGATGTAAACAACCCAAATTCACGATATCCCCCATCGATCACAAACAGCACATATATAAGGAATGCAAGCGCCCACCTAAGGAGGTCGGCCAGAGATGATTTATAAATTTAAATATTATTTATTTATATTTAATATTATTATTTTATTTATATTTGATATTACTTTAAATATTATTATTAAAATATTAAAAGCAAATGGGAGTGTTTAAAAACACTATTGTGTTTTCCCTCCAAAATCCGTTCAAGTAATTTTGGGGACATCACAATCCTCTCCACCCAAATGTCGTTTTCCCTCAAGCAACTTTGATTTTGGATGCTTGGCAATCTCTACTCCTCCCGATCTCTCAACTGGAACTTCCTTAGGGCTTCCTTTGGAGAGATCTCGAAGAATGACCTCTTTCCCGTTAGATTTGAACTTCAATTCCAAGGTCTAGTAGTTTGTCATGTACTCCCCTAGTGAGTGTAACCATTGTATTCCCAAGACCATATCTGACTCACCAATGCCAACTATGTAGAAATCACCTGTATCTTGTATCCTCTGAGGGTCAACTCCATCTGTTGGATGCAGTGGGTGCACAGGATCATGTAACCATCTGCGACTGTCACATTGAATCCCTCAAAGCTTTCAGCCCTTAGGCCTATCTTAGCCACAAGCCCCTCATCAATGAAATTATGAGTGGCTCCACTATCTATTAATACTGTCACCCTTTGTCCTTGTAAGTATCCTCTAATACGAAGAGAATGATACCTTGGTGCTCCTGAAAGTGCTGCAAGAGTGCCCCCTGGATATCCTTCCTCCCATGTCACCCTATGCTCATCCTCCTTAGTAATGCCCTCGGGTTCACCTTCTCCTTCTTCATCATCGGAGGCTACCTCAATATAGTAGATGTGTCCTTTTCCCAAACACCTGTGACCTTTTGTCCAAGGCTCCTTACAAGTGTAGCATAACCCTTTCCTTCGGAGCTCGTTCTTCGACACATCCATCTTACTAGACCTTGGTGGTAAGGTTGTTGGTTGAGGAGTAATTTCGTGAGGAAGCTTCTTGGTCATGATGGGAGATGTCTTGTTGGAGTGTAATCCACCCTTGGTTGATGAATCTTCTAGGTTCAAGGCTCTCCTAATGGCATCTTGTAGTGAGCTAGGATCCAATGCCTTCACCAAACCTCTAAGGGGTTCAGATAAGCCTTCAACAAAGAGGACTATAAGCCTTCTTTCCGTCACATCTGGGACCATTACTGCCAATCTCTCAAACTCAGCAACATAGTTCTCCACTTTACCTTCTTGCTTTAGCTGTGCTAATTCCGAGAAGTGAATTTTTGGATCCTTCCTATCAATCTCTCTATCAACCTCTAACTAAATTCCTCCCATGTTTTGATCGAATTGTGGCCTTGTGTTGCCATACCATGATACCACCATTCGTGGGCCAAACCCTCAAGATGTAAGGTTGCAAAGTTGATGGCTTCTTCCTCGTACATGGGATTCAAAAAGAAGTATGTATCTAATTTCTACAACCAAGCCCTTGCTGATGAACCCCCAAAACCATCAAAAACTGGGATGGTATTTTGCCCAAGCGGTGTTGTATGTCCTTCCTATCTTCATACCTTCCCCTCCTATGCCCTCTTTTAGTCTTCATGTCATGAAACTCTATGAAAGTTAAATCTCTGTGAATAGTTGCACTTAAAGCATGGTATTTGTTATGCAATCTAGCAATTTCATCCTCCTCTTTAGGTGGTATTTCTAGTTCACTTTATGCCCCTTGGTCCAGGAATTTGGCTTTGAAGAACTTAGTGGAGGCTGTTGGTTTTAATACCCCTGAACTATTGCTCTCAGGACCATCTGTACTGCTTTACCAGCACCCAGTTACTGGTTCAATGCCCTCAAAAGTTGGACCATTTCCATCACAGTGTCCTTCATGGTGGATTGGAACTCCCTAGACTCTTTGACAAACTATTGTCCCTCATCTTCCTTGTCTCCCATTGCTTTCTTCTTCTCTCTGAGATGATATCTCAGATCTCTATCACTCATGAAAGGGTACATAGGCTGGCAGGATGCCAAGCTTTGATACCACTATAATATGCTTCCTCAAGATGGCGTAATAGACACTTCCCAAAAAGAGACTTAAAACAAACAATTCCCTAAAAAAACTTTTGCACAGGATAGTTCACAAACACCACTAGAAACAGTAGTAGCAGTCAGAATACCACACAAGCAATAATATTACTCAGATTTGGAAATTTAAACATGAACAGAGATTACCAATGGCTAGAAAACTCTAAATTTTGATGCAAACTAGAATATGTTCAACACAAGAAAATAATTACGAATACAAGAACACTTCATTACAAGTCACAAAATAGTTACTAATAGAACCCGAGTGCACAGGCACTACATCCATGCAATCAAATACCCGAATACACAATGAGTTTGAGGAGACAATTAATTAGATCAATATCCGCTAAGGATTAGTCTGCACATGCTATCAACCCATCCAGGTATGAACCCGATGGATGTATATGCTCGATCCTAGATCACTTAGATTGGTAAGGAACGACTAGCAACTACAAACGGCTGAATGTAGTTGGGTCGAGGGGGCTCCATGATGGTCACGGAAGTGATAAACGACTCGACTTCCCCTAGTGCACAATATTGTCTCAATACGGAACCTAAAGTGGCACCTTTGATTCCGATGGAGAATGATGTCGGTGGTCTGTCTAAGATCTACATCTTGATGGCGCACAGGAATGATATCAATGGTGTTCAAGAGTACTATGCAAGAGAGTGTGACGGAAGTCTATGCGGAAGTGTTAGCACTTATCTCCAGATCTCTATGATGACATCGATATGTTTGTCGAGTTGGAGAGGACCCAAATTGTACTGTGTTGTGCATAGAGGATGGCCAAAGCGAAGCTCGACCACGATGTGTGGTGATCACCCTTCACTGAGTCTGATTACCTGTGCGCAATCAGCAAGGGGCTACGTCCTTAGAAAATCAACATGGATGTAAACAACCCAGATTCTTGATATCCCCCATTGATCACAAACAGCACATATATAAGGAATGCAAGCGCCCACCTACAGAGGTCAGCCAGAGATGATTTATAAATTTAAATATTATTTATTTATATTTAGTATTATTATTTTATTTATATTTGATATTACTTTAAATATTATTATTAAAATATTAAATGCAAATGGAAGTGTTTAAAAACATTGTTGTGTTTTCCCTCTAAAATCCATTCAAGTAATTTTGGGGACATGACAGCTGTTAGAAAAGTATATGAGTGCATGTACGAATAGCCTGGTTATTTATGCATAGAGCTAATTTAAAATACAAAGAGATAATAGGAACTAAGGAAACTAGTTGGGTATATCAAGTAGTTTCCTTTTAATTAAATTGTTAAATCATGTTTGCAATAAGTGATTCTGAATTATTATTTATATATGTATTTGAGAGAAAGAGAGCTTCAATGGAAGGTCAAAATCTCTCTAAAGTTGTGTTTAACCAAAACAACCAGCTTATTCAACCAAAGTAGCGAAGAAAAGCTAAGTATGGGAATATGATACTTATCCGAATAAGACAGTGTCACATATATAATGTTTTCGAAAAATTTTATATTGCATTTCAATAAGAGGTTATGAAAATGTATCAAAAGTGAATATGTCTTTATTGTCTTTTGAAAGTTACCATATTATATATTAGACCAAGAGTCTTTATTACTACCTATGCACAATAATTAAAGCTTGAGAAAAGGACTTTATGTTCTCGACAAAACCAAAACTATAATGCTAGGAGATTTTAAGGTGCAGAAGCACAGATATCTCTCAAGTAGAAAATGTTCTCCAATTTGGATAAAAACTTACCATACATTTAAATATGAGAATATGTGTGTCATATGGAAGGATAGATATATGAATATCTATATACATACAAACGTAGATACATTATATAAATTATGCCATATCTTGTAGTGCCCACAATCTCACCTAACATGAACATGGTTAGATGTAATTGGAATTGGTCACTACATCTAACATGAACATGCATTTCAAATTTTATGAACACTCTTAGTTAACATGAAAAATATAAATACTAGCATAGATATCTTAAATACATCTATATAAAGGATGTCAAGAGATGTCACTCTTGAAGTGTCTATATTAGATTTGTCATATAGGTTAAAAAGGTGCCTTGAAAGTGATATATCTCAATATCTTTTAGATAGATATGTTTAAGATATCTATGCTAGTATATACATGTACATATATACTTATATTTACATACATATAGACACATAGATAATATATACATATGTATATGTAAGTGTATATATAATATATACCCATGCATATGTATGTACATACATACATACACACATATGCATGCACATGCACATATACACATACATAAATATATATTAAATATAAATATACCAACATATAAACACACACATTCATTTATATATACAGATGTATATGCATGTGTATATATATAATGCATACATATATGTATGTATGTATATGTGTATGTATGTATGTATATGTGTATGTATATGCATATATGTCTACATATATGTGTATGCATATGTGTATGTAATATGTATATGTATATGCATATGCATATATCTACATATATGTGTATGTGTATGCATGTATATCTACATATATGGTGCATATATACTATATAGTATGTATATATATAATATAATTATATGCATTATATATATATATGCACATATATATACACATATATATACACATACATTATATAATTATATGCAAATATATGTATGTATGTATGTATCTATATGTATATGTATGCATATGTATGTATGCGCATATATATGCAAATAGCATACATGTATCTATACATACATATATACATAGATGTGTACATAAATATGCATATACATACATACATATACACATATACATACATATGCATACATACATGCATATACATATGTATGTATATATGTATGTGTGTGTTTGTATGTATATAGGTATATATAATATGTGTGTGTAAATGTACATATGTATGTATGCGTGTGCATGTATATGTATGTGTGTGTATATGTGCATGTGCATGTATACGCGAATACATGTGTATGTTGTGTGCATGTACACGTGCATGTGTGCACGGGTGCACATACGAATGTACACAGGTGTGCACGTGTACACATGTGCACATGTATTGCAAAATAAACTACCTCTACCTGCACTCTTACATTACTAAGAGCTTCAGTTTTATATAATATAAATTTCAATTTACCAGACCACTGAGAATTGATCGGGAAAATAATTACCTCTACCTGCACTCTTACATTACTAAGAGCCTCAGAACTACCAAATAACCTTAACAATGTTTAAGTTAAACATAATGTATATGTACCCACCTAAATATGCTAAACCATAGGGAATTGGCCAGAAAAATGACTTAACAACACTACCTCCACCATTAACATTGTGGTAAATTCCACAATTATAGTAACTTCCCAAATGAACAAATGACCTAACCGATCTCAGAGTTAAAGATTATTAATAAATTCACCCGAATTTTCCAAATCATCGAGAACTGGCCAGATAAATTGACTTCCGTCGTCTACACTGTCAGATTACTGTACACGCCCCAGAATTATTGAATGACCTATCTATCGTATAGCTTTAACATTATGCATATATCCAACCAAATTACCAAATAATTGACAATTGGCCCAAAAAAATAACTACCACTAAATGCACTGTTACATTACTGAAACTCTGGAATGATCCAATTCATGCTTAATTTAAGATAATAACCCTAGAATATTAAAAACCCTTGTGTGGCATGGTCCTAGGTTCAAAAAAAACCCTACATGTTTCACAAATTTCTGAAAAAGTAAAATGCTTAGAATGAATTACCAGAACTCAAGGTAGACGTGCTTCCAGTTCCATAGCTCATTTTGAATCTCCGAATTAAATTCCCCGTAGAAACAAACAAACCTTGGTTTCCAATGGCTACCTGAGATTGTATGCAGCTGATCGGCTTAAATATATAAAAAACTGCAAAACCTCAAAACTGTAATTAGTCCGAATTTATCGAGTATAAGCATAATCTTATTCCTTGAGTATCGATTTGAAGCCCGCTAAGGGTAGAAAATGATATTTTCGAGGAAAACTTTAGAAAAGGAAGGAATAAGCGAATAAAGAATGGTAATCGGAATCAAAATCGGAGATAAACAAAGTGGGCAGGAATTTATTCATATTCTCGGCTGCACATGTGACGTGTACGTGTTCCTCAAATTCCATAATGCTTGATGTATATGTAATGAGTATATGCTCCTTAAAACCCAAAATTCAAGTTGCATAATGCATTTGTAATGAGTATATGTTCCTTAAAAAATCAAAAAAGTGCATTTACAGTGGGAAAAGTCATGGAAACCTTACCTGGGTTATCCCTCCACGACACTAAATTGGGAATGCAGAAAGGTCGTCTTTGCGGTGTGGAAAATATGATTTAAATATAGAATATTTTGTGGGCTGTAAAGTGAAAAGAATGTCAATGTCTCATTTTTGGGTAAGGGTTTTATGCGTTTATTTTATTTGTAGCATGTGAAAGAGAAAGGTATTAAGTGAGCTAAAAAGGCATCTAACTTTAGGGGAATGTTGACATTTGGGGTAATGAATTTGTTGGCTATCAATTTATAGATCTCACATGGAAGTTTTATAAATATTTTTGTTCATCCTTTAATAGAGGATAACTGTACATAAGAAAGGTGCGCGAATTTTCTTCATCCAATGGAGAGATTCGCAAGCTATTAATTAAGTCTTATTTGTTCATTGAGCTATTAATTAAGTCTTGTTTGCTAAGCTTTCTTTTTGTTGGTTTGCAAAGTCTCATTTGAGTGGCCCACAACTTTGTAAGGATCTACCAAGCACTTACCATAATTTTGAGACATCATTATGGAGTAGTTGAAGGGACCCATTGTTTTTAAATGAGGATTTCCCTTGGAAGGTGGCAAACTTTACAAGTATTTTTATTTTTTTACAAGGCCAAACTTTTATCGTCGAGGGCTTGCCTAAGGGTAATAGGCTTTAATAATGGATTAGAATTAAGTTGAATTTTGATCTATTATAAATAAAACTTGGGGTTAATGGGATTGGGTGGTATAATCATAAAGAATTTTTTGTTTTAGTTCAATGTTATTTTATTTCAATATGTTTAGGAAATGTAAGGAATAATTTGGCAAACATTTGTAAAATTTTGTATAGTATAGAGATAGTCTATGAGAGGTATGGGAAATTTAATTGTTAGTTGTAAATAATTGGCAACTTCCATAGTCTATTATGATTGAGATATTTGTATTTTTGCATGGCTTTTTTTAGACATTTAAATAGTTGTGGATTCTATAGGGACCCACATTTCTTAAAGAAAAGTCATTACAAAATAAATATTAGTTAATGTTAACTACTTGAAAGACTATAATGTTACCCAAATAAAGATAAATGTTATACAAAAACCATCCAAAAGGGGGAATTGTAAACTAGAGAGGATCAAGAACTATCACTACTCCATAAGTTGTATCAATTATCATTGCATTTGGTTTTGTAATATCCTTTCATACTACCTAACCACACTATTATCAAAAATCAAGGGGAGCATAAACAAACTTGATAGCTTGATATTTTTTAATTTTAAGTATAGGCCTAAGGTTATCAACAAAAAAGGACAAATCAAGACAAAATATTTCAACATATTCAAAATCTTTGATAAAAAAAGATATGGGATATTGTGGCTTCCACACTAAGAAACCATATGCCTCACTTCTTAGACAAATAATAGCAAGCTATCATTTGATAAATCCAAAACATTATGCACCTCTGAGGATAAATATTAAGAATGGGTAATACATACATAAACCAATAGATCTACCAGCCTTTCTACAAGTTTGGACATAAATTTTATCATAATAGAAGCTCTCAAACATAAATCACCTATGTTTTCCAACTTGTTAGCACTTAACATCTCCTTCACGAAACCCAACATGGTAAAAATATTTTACATTGGAGGTGTGCTTTAGATGATTTTAAATAACACCCCTATATGCAACATATATTCATGCTTACATCTCATTATATTGAATACCACTGTAGACCTTACAATATTTCATGCCTTGACATAAAAATGTAATAGCCAAGATATACAGAGCCATGTACATCTATCATGTAAGAGATAAGAATCAGTCATATAGACAATAGAATCACTTGTGGCCATTGAATAACAATGCTTAAGCATGTTGGAACTCAAATACTAATGAGATGGGGAACAAAAATCAGGGGAAGGTGATAGAAAATTACAACGCCAAAAAATGTACTTCCTTTGTAATCTCAAGCTTATGCTTTTTACACTTAATTTAGTCCTTATCTTCATAAATGTTTTCTAGGGTCATTCACCACTTTCCTGATCCTTTACCCAATATTGGATTGATTATGACCACTCTCAATACTTCTAGGACCCCTAAATTTTTTGACCAAAATTCAAAAAAGGACACGTAAAACCAAAAATATTGGTGTCCACACACCTATGCATTTTAAACTACTTGGGTTTAATTAAACTCTAGAAATTTTAAATTTTAAATGAGGCTTAGATACCCTAAGCCTAGACCTATCCTAATATGTTTCTTAATGGTTATCTAACCACAATGTAAAATAAAGTTATATTAGATCATTTTAAAAGGTAATCACCACATTTATTCTATACACATTGCTCTATGGTACCAATTTTTCTTCTCTCCATAAAAATACATGATTTTGAAGCCATTATGTACTATTACAGAGGAGATTTGTCTTACACATCCTCCAAGTGCTTCATTATCGAATCTTTCATCTCCTTGATGTATTCTTCGTTATTCATTTGCCTACTTATTCATCACTATCATAAATTCCCTCTAATTGGCCTCCTAGGTTTCTCATTTCCTCATGTATTTATAATTCTCAAATTTTACAAAGGAAAAAATAGATTAAAATGAGGCTCATTTTTTATGTTCATAATTACAACACTAATAATGAAGCAGCCTCAGATTTTTACTTCTAATCAAAACATAGGAAAAATCAGAGGGAAAATGAAGCTTCTGCGAACGGTCCTGGCGGTTTGCAACGGTCGGAAAGGTTTCGGCACGGTGGCAGGGGGGTGAGGGACCCAATGTGAACAGATCAGGGAATCTTGAACATGTATGGAGGAAGGAACGATGGCCCCGTCCACAGTCCATGGCTTCGAATGGTCGCTTTCAGGAGGGACCAGGTCACGGGCAATCTCAAAAAACTGCAGGCCCTAAAAGGGGAAGGTACAGGCATGGACAATACTGTAATGAAGAATTTCGTAGTCCTAGGCAGCAGCAGGATTCAAAAATGGATCAATTTGCTCCTCTGCGGACGGACAGGCATGTTTCCAGAAAGATCTCCAATGCGAGATATGGAAAAGGGGTAATGGAGTGGAAAAAGAAATCGCCCTCGGCCAAGGAATGGGAGGAAGTACGGGAAGAGAGATCGAAGGGGGGAAAAGGAAACCCTAACCCATCCTGGCCCAAAGAATCAGTAAACGGCAGAACCAAAGTGGTTATTAGTTCCTCGAAAATGCAAAAGGAAATCTTGCGATTAGAACAGTTAGGTTTATTCGGTAAGTGGTTTGGAAAGGCTCTGAACTGGGAATATTTAGAGAAATGGTGGAAAGAACGGTGGGGCGCGGATCTGCAATTCAAAATGCTTCAAAATGACTTCTTTATGGTATTATGCCCAACCAGAAACATCAGAGACCAGATTGTTCGGGGGGTCTGGGTTTTAGATGGCTGTGGTTTCTACCTAAGAAATTGGACAGTGGGCTTTGATCCATTGACACATGTATTGGACAGTCATCAAGATTGGTATAGTCTACCAAATCTTCCTCTAGAATATTGGGCTCCATCTATTCTAGAGGAAATAGGAAATCATTTAGGCACCTTTTTTTGTGCGGAAGAAAGAAAAATAGCCAGGAAAAACCAAACTTATGTGCGCATTTGTGTAGAAAATAAGGTTGAAAGAACAATTTGGAGTGAGATTGAACTGATAACGGACTATGGGACCAGGATTCAAAAGTTAGAAAGGGATTCGTTTATGCACAACAACCTGGTTCGAACCCTGGCTTGCAGGGTTAGCAACGAAGAAGCAGGGAAAGCGGCATCGTTGGAAACTCCTACTCCTTTAGTGAATCTTCGCACTTCCGCACGGTCTCCTGATGAAACCATACCTCCGTCAACGGGTGTGCTGAATAATCCGCATCCTGCAGCCAACCTAAATTCACCTAAAGCAAATCATAAGCAACTGCTGCAGGTCAACATGGAAGGTGTTTCTCCAAAAAGGTTAACGAATACTGCTTCGGAGGATGGTGGTGACATTTGGACAGCGCAGGCTAACCAAAAGGGGAGAGAGATGCAATTCGAGGAGATTGAAGACAAAATCTCGGAAACCCTAGAAATCATGGGGGATAGCTGTCTAAACATAGAATTGGATTCTTTGATAGAGGTCGGGAAGGAATTAGTAGAGCTTGCGGAGGCGGCAAAATTGAAGTCTGGATCATTAGAAGTTGGTCTTTGCCTAGACGGGATAGAGGAAAACTGGGTGCCAGATGAGCGAGCAATGGAAGAGCTGGTAAGTCCCCAATCGGGAAAGAAAAGAAAGATCACAGAGGAACTACAGGATGCGAAATCACGTTTAGGCATTCACAGACGTGATATTCTCAAACTAACACCAGATTGTGGTGATCAAAAAAAGAGGGGCAAGATACCTAATCAAGAGAAGCGAAAACAGGATGGAGAAGCTACTGGCCAACAAAAAATCGATTCAATGATTAAAGTAGGGAAGGGAGACACCCTTCCTGAACAGAAATGAAAATCATAACCTGGAATGTTAGGGCTTTAAACGCCCCTAACAAGTGGAGCCTAATAAGGCGACACATTGAAGTATGTCAAGCAGAAATATGCATGTTTCAGGAAACAAAATTAGGCGGATCAGCTTTGGAGTCCTTTGGCAGGAAATTGAAGCTTTGGAAATGGGCTGGAGTGGAGGCGGAAGGGGCCTCCGGTGGCTTGTTAATCTTATGGAAACCACAGACAGTTTTGTTAGAAGTGATGAATTTGGGTCGTCACTGGTTGTTATGCAAGGTACGAAGCTTAATCTCGAATCTTAGCTTTAATTTATTAAATGTGTATGGTCCCTTGATGTGTGCACAGAAAAGAATAGTGTGGTTTGAATTGGATAGGATTTTGCAAACGTTACATAAGGAACCTAGCATTATAGGGGGGGATTTTAATGCCATCCTTAGGATGGAAGATAAGAAAGGGGGTTTATGAAAACCCCTACAGTCCCAAAAGGACTTTTGCAGCTTTGTGGAGAGAAATTCTCTTTTTGAAATTTTGATAAGCAATGGCAATTTCACCTGGACAAATAGGAGAAAAGGGTTTGGTAGTATTGCGGAAAAATTAGATCGCTTCTTCTTCAAAGGAAATCTGAGTCTCTTTCCCTTTTCTCTAGAAAGCAAAATCAACTCAGGTACAGTCTCTGATCATCTCCCAGTACAGCTAATCTTTGAAGGAGAAAAGGGTCCGCTTAGATGTCCATTTAAATTTGAAATGATGTGGTTTAAGGATCCCCAAGTGCTGGCATTATTGGAACAGTGGTGGAACGAATGCCCAAGAGTGGGCTCAAGTCTTTTCAATGTAATCACAAAATTAAAGCATCTCAAACAGTGTTTAAAACAATGGAACAAAGATAGCTTTAAAAATATCTTTGTAGAGAAAGTGCAAACTGAAACAGAATTAGCCTCTTTAGCAGGCGAAATCATGAAATGTGGCATGAATGAGTCATGTTACATGAAAGAAAAAGCTTTGAACAGCAAGCTTAATGATTTACTTATTAAAGAAGAAATTTTCTGGAGGCAAAAATCTAGAGAAGTTTGGCTAAAAGCAGGAGACAGAAATTCAAAATTTTTTCACAATTCGACAAAAGCAAGAAGAGAATATAACAGAATTTCCTGCCTGAAAGATGTGGATGGAAGGTTGATAGAAGATTTGGATGAGATTAAGGCCTCTGCAGTTAACTACTTTCAGAATTTGCTTAATGATTGGGAAGGTTCAAACTGGCAAGCTCAAAACACTTTTATGCAATTCATACCGAAATTGGTCTCTCAAGCCCAATTAAATGCACTGAATGCAAAATTTACAGAAGAGGAAGTGAAAGAGGCGGTTTTTGAGATGCAACCAGAAAAAGCACCGGGCCCAGATGGTTTTCCAGCTGGCTTCTTTCAGAAATGTTGGCACTTTTTGGGTAAAGAGGTATGGGAAGCAATAGAAGATTCCAGGCGGAATAGAAGGGTTTTAAAAGAAGCAAACAACACTCTTTTGGCGCTGATTCCAAAAAAAGAGAAACCGGAACATTGGGAAGACTTTCGCCCAATATCGCTATGCAACACAATTTACAAAATTTTGGCCAAAGTTGTTGCCAACAGATTAAAAGAGATTCTTCCCTCTATCATCTCGGAGGAACAAACAGGATTCGTCCCAAATCGCTCAATTCTGGATGGAATAATCATAGCTCAAGAAGTTATTCATTCAACTCAAAAATTGAATAAAGCGGCTATGTTATTGAAATTAGACATCAGGAAAGCATATGATAGAGTAAATTGGAGATTCCTCTTTAAAGTCATGGAAGCCTTCGGCTTTCAAAAGGGGTGGTTAGACTGGATTTATGGATGGATCGTGTGCCCGAGATATTCAGTACTGGTCAATGGCTCTCCGGAGGGATTCTTCTCTCCTTCAAGAGGCCTGAGACAGGGGGACCCGTTATCCCCATTTTTGTTCATAATTATGGCTGAAGCTTTAGGGAGGTCGATTGAAAAGGCAAAGGAGTTTGGATGGGTTCATGGTTTGCAAGTCACTAGCAGTCTCCCCAACATCACACATCAACAATTTGCGGATGACACAATGCTTTTTGGTGCAACAACAGCAAAGGAGGCAAAAAATTATAAAAAATTGCTTGAAGATTATTCTAAGGCCTCTGGGCAAGAAGTAACCAAGGCCAAATCTGAAGTTTTTTTCTTTAACACATCCTGTCCTAATGAGGTTCAGATATTACGAATTCTAGGTTTCAAAAAAGGACAGCTTCCATGTAAATTTTTAGGCCTTCCTCTAGACAAAGGCATCAAAAACAACAGTGCTTGGAGCTCAATGGTTACAAGATGCAAAGAGAAAATTTCCTCATGGAAGAACAGATGGCTATCTTGGGCAGGTAGGCTTACTTTGTTGAAATCGGTTATTTCGGCTATCCCTATTTATATGTTGTCTTGCTTGCAACTAACCAGCGGTGCGAGCAAAGAATTAAGCAAGGTAATGAAAGATTTCTTTTGGAAAGGAAACGCAGAAAAAAAAAATCCCCCTCATAAAGTGGCAGAAGGTATGTGAGAAGCCAGAGAATGATGGGACAGGTCTGAGAGTAGTTTCAAGACAAAATAAGGCCTTAGGGGCTAAATTGGCTTGAATCATCTATACCAGGCCCAATCTAAAATGGGTAAAGATTATCAGAGCAAAATATCTGGTTCCTGACCCAAATTATTTCCTAACTGCAAAAACTCTTCCTTCTGGTTCACGGATCTGGAACTTCATCAACAACAGCAGAGATCTGATTTCGGATTTCCTCACATGGGAGGTAAAGGATGGTAAAGGGGCACTATTCTGGGAGGATTCGTGGGAAGGCCATTTTGCACTAGCAAAAGTCCTTGAATTTTCCAAAATAATGGAGGCGACAAAACAACTTTGGGGCTCAAAAGTTAGGGATTATATAGACTTCGCGGATAATACGAAGGAGGGAATTTTGAAATGGAAATCGGTGAGATCTTTGAATTTGGGTGACCAAGAGACGAAATTTTTTGAGCAGGAGTTAGCAAAACGCAGAGTATGGGCTAGAATGGGAGAAGATAGATTGAGGTGGGATGCTGCTCCAAACGGAATCTACTCGGCCAAGGCTGGATATAATGCGTTATCAGTCTCTCAAGAATCAAAATCAGAACTACCTCGAGACCTTTGCTAGAATAAGGCATGTTTACCGAAAGTAGGGATGTTTACTTGGGCGGCCGCGCAGAGCAAAATTCTCACAGGCGATAGATTTACAAAATTGGGTTATCATGGCCCAACCAGATGCCCTCTTTGTTATAAGGCAGAGGAATCAGTGAACCACTTACTTCTAAACTGTGATTACACTCAGCAGGTGTGGTGCTGGCTACGCTCTAAATTACGATGGTCCTCTGCTCTTCCTGGCACCCTCTTGGAGTGTCTAAATTCTTGGCCAAGTCATGATCAGCATTGAATCTTCGGAGATCTATGGAAAATATCCCCCTCAATTCTGGTGTGGGAAGTTTGGAAGGAAAGAAATAGGCGCATTTTTCAGGACAAAGAGATGTCAATTCCACGGTTGCAGTGCAAGATTGAAACTTGCATTGTAGAACTCTTCAATGCTCAGCTGCAGGAGAAATCAAAGAATTTAAATTTCACTAAATGGGATGCATGGATATCAAAGCAATGGTTTGGAATCAAATCTCCGCCACTGGAGTGTTCAGGCAAAGCTGCCACGGCAGAACAACGAAAAAATACAAAGTGGATTCCTCCCGAACCGGGGTGGGTCAAATTAAATTTTGATGGCGCTTCTAAAGGGAATCCGGGCCCGTCCGGAGCCGGATGCATAATAAGGTCC
>VDFB02237925.1:0-14018 GCA_007258455.2 Sequoia sempervirens | reverse complement strand
TCCATACAAACTATGTTTCTAATACGTAGCATTTTCTTGGCTTTAAAGTAAACTAGGAATACATGAGTATAGATTTACATTGTTTAGACTTTAACTTTTTCGCCTTTCCATGCTCTAAGACATTTCACTGGTTTTGACATGTTAAAGACATCTTTGGTTTTAAAATACTCTATTGCTATTATACATTTAGACACTTTTATAGGTTACTATGTTAAAGTCTTCTCGAATATGGACATCTGAAAATCTAATTTTGTTTTTGCACCTACGAAGACAGTGGTTGTCTATGTACATCTGACATATATGTTCAATAATTATTAGCCCTCCATGCATAATGCCATTCAAACTATATAGTTTAAATGTTTCCTTTTGCATTTTGTCGTTTCTAGCTTTTCCAATATTTTCTCTCTGTTTGTTATGTTTTCAAGAGTTTATGGTCACTGAGTAGAAGTTGTTATGGTTGCACACTCTAGATCCATAAACAAGTTACTTGAGGCAATAAATAGTTATTTTCCTTTGGCTTTTTTCATTTTATGCTGTTAATGCAACCAAGTCTCGACACTGCTTTTATGCATTCTACTTTATAGTCACTTTTCCATCACACATTCTAATGTATAAAGTACATCCCTGTATAGAGAAATCTATTTGTTGCTTTCACTGCATATATGCATATTTACATGTATATATGCCTCTATGTCCATATGTACATATGCACATTTTCATGTATGCATGTATTCATCTAAGCTTCTACGTATCCCTATATGCAATTGCGTATACATGCGTCCATGCATTTATGGATGTGCCACTTTAGCCTTGTAACAATTTATTCTGTTCTATGGATATCGCATATAGGAACACTAATTAGCTCTTTCACCGTAGACAACACTTGTTTTCATAAATGCCAAATCGAGCTTATATGTTTCAAGCTACATATATACTCAGACTTAAAACTACTTATTTATGATCTCTATTGTTCTATTTTCATAGACATGTTACTATTGCAATCAAATGTCTAAAGCATTCATGTCCAAAGAAATTAGAAACAGGAGTGGCAATATGTTACACAACCTTGTGTTATGCCTTTATAGCAGTTTTTTCATTGCATTTCAAGAAAAGCAGAAACTAAAATTTTATTCATATTATTTCATCTATGGCATTTACAGCTTTTGCAATAATTATTACAGGCATAGAGTTCAGTGTTAAATAGTTCTATTGTTCATGTCATGGCTTCAACATTCTTCATGTCAAATTGCATTATGTCACAAAGTTAACATGTAAAAACCAAAGTGTCCATTATGAACACCTATTGCATTCCATGGCACCACATTTCTTTCAGGAGTTTTTTCAAACAATTCGCTTCCCTTGTGTATGCTTCCATATTTTGCATATGTGCCTATGAGCACATTAACTATAACAGTTCACAAAATTCCTTTATCCTTTATGCTTTCATTATAGTGAAAAAGCTCAAAGCAATTGCAGACTTTAGGTTTACAGAACACAGGCTTATAGAACACAAAAACAACACACAAAAAGTAATACAGATGCATAGCAAGTGGCTTATCTCTATATTAAATGGCCAAAGTACCCTGCCCACGCGTGGCCACCAAGCCATTCCAGTGCATACACCTCCAGCCAGATGCCATTTAATGCATTTAATTTGCATTCATGCATTGCGCTCACATTTTCTTGATATTTTAATGCATTAAATCTGCATTCATGGATTGTGTACCTCTAGTTGCCAACTTTTACACTATGCCTTTGCTTAAATTTATTTAATCATTTTATGCGTTCACATTTTTCTGAATTTTTAAAACGAAAATGATTTATAAAGCTACTTGAACAAATAGAAAAATAGATAAATTCTAATCTTCCAATATATTAAATAGCTCCCCAAATTCAAACTATACAAAAAAATAAGTAATATGTTATATGCTGAAATGTGATTGGCCAATGCTCTTGGTTAAAAAGCATTCCGGGCAAATGCATAGGCAAATTAAAAATGGGTTCACAAGAAAGAGCTTTTGATTCTGAATCCATATGCATACTTTGATTAAAACTAGTGGCTCAAGGTACATAATTCATTGATGCAAACTCAATGCATTGAATGGCATCTGACTAAAGGGGATGCTGTTTGAATTGCTAATTAGTCTTTGAATATATAACAAGGTTCAAGGAGAAAACTCTCATTATCGCACACATTGACATAATTTTGGTTCCAAAGCTCTCTTTATGGGACCGCTTTGCAGTAATAAAAAATATACAAACTTTACAGGGCTCACATGCATGAAGTAAAATGCACAAGAGGGTTTCTACATAATTCCTATCAAACACAGATGAAACCTTCTCATTTCAACAAGAAATTCAAATAGATAATGTTGACGCCAAAAATTGACGAGGTAACAGTGCCTTATGGGAAACTCAGTTCAAGGGGGACCCCTTTGCGCCAAACTGAGTAACCTCCAGATTTTTAAAGAAGCCGGATTCTTCTATAATGGGTTTTGGAAAGGGAAAAGGAAATGGATACAATGAAGGAAAGTCTAATCTAAGGCGATGAGCCAAAATCTGCTGATGGGCACGATAAATCATGGATTTAAGGGCCTGAATGGTGTTGTCACATTCCAAAGCGTCAGAGACTTAAAGCTATAGCATAAATAATTCATTTATTGACATAAAATAGTATCGCATACACCCTTACTACTAAGAAGAGTCATTTAGACATGATTTAGATAAGCAAGCTTGTATTCAATATATAGAAGTTTTGTCAAATGAAATGCTTAAGACAATAGAAAGCACAGTTTATAGTTTAATCAATACATGAAAAACAGAAAGGCCAAACAGTTGGCACAGTTTGAAAGTTTCTTGCAAATGAAACATATAAGAGAGGCCTGGTGTCTCTTGCTAAAACCAGTATCATTTTTCTTAAAAATTCTCCTCTTTGTCGACAGAGAGAGTATATATAGCTGGAGAGAAAACTCCCACCGCTTTGGAGAGCCGTAACAGAAAAGATCCCACAATCTCCAGCAATGATGCCTGAATTAGAAGATTCCCAATGTCGTTACAATGGCAACGAGTTAGAGCACAACATCTAGTCGTCCTGGTGCAGGTGAATCCCTCGTAATGATGGTAGTGGTCCCAGCCAGGCCTGAGGCTACAAGTGTCATCCACCGCTTTAGAATTCATGAAGAGCGGCACCCAATAGCATAGTTTCCCTCAGCCAGCCTATCGCCTGCTTCGATGATTAGTGTAAGGCATGTGGCAGCCCGTCGCTGCCTGAATTAGAATTCCTCTTACTGCTGCCGAGAGATTGCGAAGAAGCAACATGTGTTCAAGGGGCCGAGGTCCTTCTTGATATGGAGAGAAAGCTGCATAAACTGGGTGCGAAAGACGCGTGGCAGCGTTTCGCAGCCTGCGGTGTTCACCTCCTTGCTGCGTTGAAAAGGCTGCGAATGGCCGCCACCTAGCAGAAGGTAGGGCCCGCCAAAATAAAAGAAGGCCTGCGGAAGCATTTCGCAGGCCGCAACTGCTTATTTCATCCCTGCATGAAAAGCTTGCGATACGCCGCCACGTAGCAAGGTGTGGGTCCCTCTGACAATCCTAAAAGTGATGGCCCCCACAGAAGGCTTTTGCAACCTGAAGAGATCTCAAGGAAAAAAGAAATAAAATCCTCCGCTAGTGAGACACGTGGACGCCCAGCACAGCCTTTCAGGACCCGAAAGGGAAGCCGCTACCCGAAGTTGCAAAGTGAGGATGCGCAAAAGGGGGAGATCAAAACTTGATGGAAAGCCAAATAAACTTGGCGACGCACAGACCAGCACACAAACATTTACAAAAGAACCCGAAGGGAGCTGTTTGAATATTTATTCTAACAGCTTTTGGTGACTATCAGGGGCGTTTCAGACAAGGAACGTAGAACCCAAAAACTCTCTGGTTCTGCAGACCAGAGCTTTTATCCATAGGGCGAATGGAGTTAGAGTTTGGAAAGAGCAGCCTGTAAGGGTGACCATTCACCTTCGGACGGCTTAGCCATGCTGCGCAAATTTTCTTGTGCCCCGCGGAGATCAATAGCTTCCTTGTGAGACAACACCTCAGGTAGGTCGATGCCTACTTGGATGTGGAAAAGCAGCTGGGAAAGTGGATGAATGATCGCCCCAATGTCGGCTGCCATTGGGGAGCTGCCGAACTCCCTGAATGTTTCCGGGTCATTCTCCTTCTGCTCAATAATCTCAACAATCTGTGTAGTTGTGGCAATAGAGCCATCCTCGAGGAATGGGGATGGCAGCCCCAGCTGGCCTAACTCAGAGAAACTTCTCTGAATGCCATCAAGTGCTTTGCCTAGAAAAGCTGTCACTGCCTTAGTGCGCTGGAAGGCAGAGTGACAATGAATGAATTTATTTGCTGTTTGAGCAGTAATGTCTCGATCTTCGATACCCGCCCCGGCAAGGATTTCATCCGAGACTGAGTATAGCTTATTGAGAAAGTCCCTTGCCTCAGGAACCTTCTCCAGGATGAAACATGGGAACTGATCCATTGTATCGTTGGCCTCTTGATTTAGCCTCGATGCCTTGGCGATAAATCGGAGGATAGGCTGCAGTGTTAGGCAGAAAGTCTTGACTTTCTCCTAGTGAGAAATGTACAATTTCCTAACCAACAGAATGACATCAGGTTGGGAAGGGGCAGGTAACAGAGAGGCTTTAAGCAAAGATATCTCTGCGTCCCTTGAAATGAGGGCCTCGGCTAATTCTGCTTTCTTCTTTTTCTCGGACGCTAACTGCTCCGCATAGCTGCTCATTTCTTTATTCCAATTTTGTTCAGCTCAGGAGTGGTTAGCCGATTGCTCCTCCAGAGAAGCCTTTGTCTCTCGGAGCTCCTCTTCTAGCTTAGCCTTCAGGCTTTTGAATTCGGCCTCTTTCTCTTGTACCTTTTGTTGATACTACTCTTGTAGGTGCTCCAACTCCTCACCATTTTGTGCCATCCCCTGGCTATACTCAAGGCGGACGCGTTCAAACTCTTCCTCCTTTGATTGTAGGCTCTGTCGGGCTACTTGGTTCTGGCTTTGCAATTATTTTACTAAGCCTGGGTCAGCAACCTGGATTTTCGCAATTTCGCCCTGAAGCCTATTTCTTTCATTCTCTGCTGCTGTCAGCGCTCTTTCAGTCATTCGGGCAATATCTGCCTCTAAGGATTTCTCCTTTGTCTCTAGAAAGCTCACCCTTTCCTTGGCTGCCCTGAGCTGCTCATCTTTCTTCTTTAACTGGCGACCAGTTTTGAGGAAGTCGGAAGTGACCACCCGTTGTGTCTCCTCCATGATTTTGACCTTATCTTGTGGCCGGGCTATCTTCATGTCAAGTCCGACAGCATAGATCTCATAATCTTCGGGTTGCATTTCTCCCTGAGGCTTGTTTATCCTTGGGTACATGGTTGCAAATTTTAATTCTTGCCAGGCCTCATCATAAAAAGCTTGTACTCTCGGCTCGGCGGGAGCATTGTCATCATTTGCCTTGCGTCGCCTCATTCTATTTGCGTGCACTTCCTTTCCACAATCTATCTGTGCTATGAATTCAGCTGGTGATGATACTAGCCCACCTGCGAAAGGAACACCAGAAGGCAGGGCATAGGGATAGGTCATTTTCATAGGCGCATGTATTTACTTCTTCTGGAGAGTGACAGTTTGCGGAGAAAAGTGTGGCACGTTCCATAGCTTGGCATGAGAACTATCAATAGGGATATGCATTTATAGCGGCTGAATCGGAGATTCAGTCATAAGGCTCATTGGCCGGGGAATGATAGTTGCTGACTGGGTATCGGCTTGTTGCAATGGAAAAGGATCAGTAAGCATAGCGGAAAAAGAATGGGGGCCGACAGGGGGAACATTTTCCGAAAGTGAGGTGAGGAAAGTCTGAGCGGCAGCAGTAGGCATAAGCATACTCGGAGGAGTAATTATAAACAGTTGGGCCTGCGAATACTGGGTAAATCCAACCGAATAAGCTGGACCAGAAGTAGAAGGTGGAGGGCTCGGACTTATGACAGGAGTCGCTAATAGAGCAGGGGCAGATACAAAGGAATGAGATGCGAGAGAAGGAGCGAAATGTACCTGCTGACTGGTCGGCGGTGGCTCCAGGATCGTTCGTGACTCACTTGCAAACTTTGGCATTTGGCTAGCAGTGGGCACTTCTCCTCCGGCGGGTTCATGAGAAACTCCTTCGATAACACTTTCCGTGTGCTGCCTTTTCGCAGGCGGAAACTCACTAACTTCGGCAGTCGGATCCTTCTGCTGAGACATTAGCCTGGCCAATTTAGCAGCCCAAGTGCGTGTATGCGAGCCTCTTGATATATTAAAGCGTACATTAGTGGCCACATAGGCGGCATGCCCGGAGACGTTGCCCCCTTGCGCTGAAGAGGATGATACCGCCACTTCTTCTTCATGCCCCTCGGATCCCTCTCCTTCTTCGCTCCTGTCAATACTAGAGATCGGGCTGGGGTGGCCTTCATTCCACCATCTGTCAAATTCCTGGTCGTCCTTCAATTGATTATAAGGAGCATCCAATTGTGCTGTTTCCTGGCGATATTTCCAGAAAGCTCTTATTTTTTCATCACTCCATTCTTCGCCCCTTTTCAACTTGTTATACATGCTGCGCTCCATCGGAAGATTGTCCTTGGCCACAGCCACTGGAAAGTAGAACTTGTGCCATGGGCCCCTGGTATCCGACAAAGGGATTTGCGCTAATTCAACAAAATCTTCCTCTCTATCAGTCCGTGGATTAAGCCGCTTCTCCCAGTATGGTCAGGGAACATGGGTAACCTTCATATGTGGCTCTGGCAGGTCATTGAAAGGGTTGTACTCCCACTTATCATTTATCAGTACCAACCCTAGATGTGCCAGCTTCTCCTCTAACAGCTTGTGCGATTGTTTTTTAACTAGAGTTACTGACTTGAAACTCTTCGGACAAGTGAAGAATCCCTTCTTCTTGACACTTCTGCTGCTACAGAACATGAAATCAATGACACACACTTGTCAGAAAACTTCCAGCGCGAGCACTCTATTGGTGACGCAAGCCGGGAGCATGAAATGTTTGTCAGTAAAGCCCCGCATTCGAAGGATTGTGAAATCCTTGCCTAAGAACCAGTCACAAGCAGGGGTGTAGCCTTCCATAAATCCAGTCTGCTCCTGGGTGAGCCGGACGATATCATCTTCTCCGATCAAATCATTCAAAATTGGGGCTATGAAATAGTCCGCGAATGCATAATAGTCATATGTTGCAAAAAGGAAAGGTGTCCATGTAGACACCGACTTTTTTTTATTCTGCTCATCAA
This sequence comes from Sequoia sempervirens, assembly GCA_007258455.2. Classification (NCBI taxonomy): domain Eukaryota; kingdom Viridiplantae; phylum Streptophyta; class Pinopsida; order Cupressales; family Cupressaceae; genus Sequoia; species Sequoia sempervirens. The sequence goes on along the minus strand of VDFB02237925.1, from coordinate 6,710 downwards.
AAATTGATAGCAGAATAAATCGGGCGAAGAAATCTGGATTCTGATGTAGGAACACGTGGACCAGGTAAGAAAGAAATCTAAACTTCTTCTCCGCCTGATAATTCTCCATTTGATGTATCATTTCTTCAACCATGAACTCAGCAAAATCATACCAGAAGAGTTCATGCTGTTTGCGAAACTGTATTGCAGGGCCCAGCTGAAAAGCCTCGATCTTCTCATCAGAGTCTCGACCGCAAAAAAATGCCAACATGGACATGGCGTCCTGGAGATCATCGCGAAATGAACCACGCGATAAATGGATAATTGGTGCCTTAGCGGAAGCGATACCTTTCTTATTAGTCTCCTCTAACAAGAAATCGAAGCCGGTTTTCATTTTCTTCTATATTTTCTCCCCCTTGCTTGGGCGAAAAGGCTCGATAGTCTCCTTCCTTCTACTTGGATCTGGGATACATAACATGTGCAAGATAGCTTCTGGACTGATATGAACCCTTAAATTGCGACCTTCAATGCAGTGGGTATCTGGATTATAGCGCTGAAAAGCTGCGTCGACCACCTCCGGGTAATAGTGCACCAATGAGACCATGTATTGTGGGAGACCGCTATACCAGACTCTACTTGCCGTGGATTGGTCTGCCTTTGCTGCTGATAACCTTGCACAAGCTGCCTCTTTGAGGGATTTAGGGTTCCTTGCAAGTTTTGGGTTGTAGATATTATCCCATTTTTCTTTAACCTTCTTCTGGTTACTCCATTCCTTGGGTCTATCCAGCTCCTCTGTGTGGGCTCTTCTCGTCTTCATGGGTATACCAGGCGTGGCATATGCTACATCCTCGTATACGTATACTTCAGCCGAAGAACGAATAGTCATGAACAGTTCCTGGCTAATCTCCTCTTGCATCGGCTGAGCTGAAGATTCCAACATTTTTCTTTCTCTACAGAATTTGTAAGTTTCTAGCCTGCGAATATGCTTGCTCTAGATAGACAGACAGAAAACACTTTGCACTTCCCTTGCGTTTGTAAAAAGACTTTAAAATATTAAGCTTTTTCATGCAATAATAGCAACTTTTTCTAAGGTGGTAGGCGAAAGCAAGCCTTTTGCATTTAATTCGGCATGTACCGTTAATCTGGCAACTCGTGCAAGATGAACTGATTGCTATTCCGAGGTGGCCAGATTTCATCATTACATTTGGGCGATCGGGTGATACGCCATGATCTGCTTGGAAATTGAGCTTGCAACTGGCCTTCTAACTTTGCGTTAGCATGTACTGACAATTAATATCCTGGCCGGAATGATTACGCCAAGTAAACGATCACCGCCTGAAAAGATATGAGTATCGCCTTGGGCTCTAGGATGCGCTTGAGAGGTGACACAATAGTCTACGGCCATATGTCTCTTCACCAACAAGCACCACCTTTTTAAGACTAATTAATCAACTCCATTTAATTAAGCACGCCTTGAGCCATGCTATCATGCATGTACCGGCCCAAAATGTGAACAAACGCAGACTCGACTTTCGAGACAATAGCTAGCATAATATCACGTTTTTTAGAGGCAAATTGGCATGTGTCTTGTCAATTCTTCTATAAATAGGCCAGTCGATAGTGAGCAAAACAAACTTAGCATTTGAGAAGTGATAGGTTAGTAGCAGAGCGTTAAACAAGTCTTTTCATAGGTTAGGTGGTGCATAATTTTAGCATTAACTTAGAAGTCTAGGGACAGTGTCAGGAAAAATGGATACCCCAATTCGCCTAACCTCGTTTAAATCACAGACGGCGTTTCTAGGTGAGATTTCCACTAGGAGGCTGAAAAAGATGACGAAGAACAAGCATTCGCTAGTTCTGGTAGCCATTAAGTGGGTCCTAGGCAAGGATTGTGTGGAATATAAGGATAAGTATAGGGTGAATACCGACATATGCTCACACTTTGTAGTGTCCATGCTAGACATTTGCGTTCCCCGACCACTTATCCTGAAGCTGGTTAAAGAAATCTTTCCGAAGAAATACTTGAATGGGCTTGGTGAGGTCGTTGCACAAGCTGCATATGGGATAGGCCTGCCAATAGCCAGCGACCTGCGTCGCTTTATCGAAGAAGAAGCTGTCGTCGTTTGGCTGCCATTCCTTAGCGGATTCCGCCTGCAGACCCGTGACCAGCATCAACAGAGAGTTACTCAGGCCCTACACTTCCTGTTTCGGAGCTACAACGTGATACCTTTCTATGACGTAGATTGGTACACTAACTTCAGGAACCTGGTGTTCCTACCGCCACTGGCGGTTGTGCCAAATGATGCTACCAGTGCCGCCGATGAGCCCGTGGACGAGGAAGAAGCAGACACTGCAGTGAATGCGTCAGTTGCTGCTAGTCATTCCTTTGGATAGATAACCCCTTTGCTTGCTTGCTCAAAATGTAACTTTCCTGTTTTAGATGAGCCTAATAAAAGGCTATTGTATATAATATATGCCCTGATACTTGTACATTTTGGAAATCGGCATCCCAACCATTTTATAACTAAAGAACATATATATAAATATATACTTCTCGTTTTTAAGGAAAATCTATGCACTTTTGCTTCTGTGTTTAAAATTTTTTGGGTTTGCAAGTTTTGCATGCTATTCTCCATGCATGAGTGTATTTTGTGTAAAGCAATTCCGGTGTTTTACCCGCCAATGATAATGAGCAAATACGCAGAAAGACAATTGATTCTTAGAAAAAGAACAGACCAAAAATAGGAAAGGAAATAAAAAGCGCTATTTACAACTATACAAGGTAGAGCTTAATGCCTAATGGAACAACTTAAGATGAATCCCATTAACTGGGATTCCTAACGGCTCTTGTTCCATATTTTCCAGCTCAAAAGCCTTGTGTTGCATGCACCGAATGATTTTGAAGGGTCCCTCCCATAGGCTATCAAATTTACTATGCTGACCTGGCTTTGCAGCCCTACTGTCATATTTTAGCACTAAGTCTCCACTTTTTAGACCTTGGTCGGAGGCCTTCTTGTCAAACCATCATTTGACCACCTGTTGATGGCTTGGCATTGCTATTAGGGAATTCTCCCTTTTTTCTTGTACTTCCAACAGTTCGGTGAGCCGAACCTCCATGGCTTCATTTTGTTTTATCTCAAAAGACTTCAATAACTGTATTGCCGGGATCTCCATAGAGATAGGTAACAGCGCCTCCTTCCTGTATACCAGCTCATAAGGCAAAGTCTTAAGGACTTGCTTAGGAGTTATGCGGTTGGCCCAGAGCGCTTTTCGGAGATTTTTATGCCATTCCCTCTAGTGTTATGAGCCAACCTTTTTAAGGAGTCGAACTAAGCTTTTGTTTGTCAACTCAGCTAGGCCATTTCCCTGTGGATAATAGTTTGATGATGTTTTAAGGAATATGCCATTTTTTAATGCAAAGTGACATACCTTTGTACCTAGAAATGCTCTGGCGTTGTCCAAGATGATTGTCTTCGGAGGGCTGAACCTTGTCACCAGTGCTTTGAGGAAGTCTACAATCTCTGTTTCTGTTGCCCCCTTAAGGGGAACAGCTTCCGCTCACCTTGTGAAGTAGTCTGTAGCTGTTAAAATCCACTTATGTCCGGCACTAGAAACTGGGTTGATCATTCCGATGAATTCCAGGCCCCATTGTGCAAATGGTTCATCTGCCACAATAGGTTTGAGGGGCATCGCTGAATTCTTCCTCCTGTAAGAGAAGAACTGACATTTTTTACAAGCCCTTACTAGAGAGTAGGAATCACTAAAAAGTGTAGGCCGGTAATATCCAGCTCGCAGGACCTTGATGGCGATAGTTTTGGCGGAGAAATGTCCACCTTCGTCGCTATTGTGAAATGCGTCGAGGATCCTCTGCACTTCCCCTGAAGTAACGCATCGCAGGAGCACACCATTGAAATTTCTTTTGAAAAGAACTCCTTCTATCAGCGTATATCCGCAATTCTGTAGCCGGTAGTACCTTCTTTTTTGGGATGAGAGGCCTGGTGGATACCTTCCGGTTTGCATGAAGTTCATTCTATCTGTCAGCCAATCGTCTTCTGATCCCAATCCATTTATCAGGACGAGCTCTGGCTATTCCTTCTTGGCATATACCTCCTCGTTCTGTGCCATATACTCACACAGTCCTCTACCCTTAACAGTCTTGGTAGGCCTGACCTCGATGTCATACTCTACGATCTTGGTAATCCAATTAGCCTTTTTTTCTGTGATCTCTCCTTCCATGATGTATTCACGCACACTAGAATGTGTGACATATACCAGAAATTTGTTGTGAAAAATTAGATGGCAGAATTTTTTAAGTCCCTTTACTATTGCAAAAGCCTGTCTTTCGACGAAGTTATAATTCACCTCATATTCCTTTAGCGTTTAGGAATAGAACGCCACTGGATGCTCTCCCTTTCCTTCACTATCCTTTTGAGTCAGAATAGTAGCGATACTGGACTTGCTACTGAAGGCATACATTATAAAATCTTTGCATTGATCTGGATTAATTAACACCGGGGCTGTGGAGATCGCTTCCTTGACCTTTTCAAATGCTTCCCGAGCCTCCGTTGTCCACTTGAAAATTTGATCCTTTTTCAGCATTAGGGTGATCGGCCTAATTATTCCCGCAAAATCGAAAATAAATTTGCTGATGAAATTTACTTTGCCGAGAAAAGACTGGACACCTTTCCTATTTACCGGAAGGGGAAGCTCCTTGATAGCCCTTACTCATTCGGGGTCAATTGAAATACCTTCTTTAGACACAACATGCCCTAACAGCTTGCCCTGAGATACTCCGAATACACATTTCTTTGGATTTAGGGAAACCTCGAACTCTTGGCATTTTTGAAAAACTAATTCCAAATGATCAAAATAATAATCTTTAGATTTAGAGAACATAGTAAGGTCATCCAAATAGATTAGAATAAACTTATTGATCAGTTTGCTGAATGCGATGTCCATAGCTCACTGGAAAGTTACCCCTGCATTGGATAAACCAAAAGGCATTTTAGCATATGCAAATGTTCCCCACTTGGTGGTGAACGTAGTCTTGTGCTGATCTTCTTCTTTAACTCGAATCTAGTTATAGCCAGAGAAGCCATCAAGCAGAGAGAACATTTCCGATCCTACGACAATATGGAGGATCGACTCCATAGAAGGCAATGGATAGTGATCTTTCAAAGATGCTTTGTTGAGGTCTCAGAAGTCTACGCATAAGCGGATATCGCCATTCTTCTTCCTAACTAGTACCAGGTTTGATACCCAAGTACTATGTTTGATTGGGAAGATGATACGTGACTTAATGAGCTTAGTTAGCTCTTGTGCCATCAAGGCCTCAACCTTAGGGTTGACTGGCCTCTGTTTCTGTCAGACTGGTTTCGCACCTTCTGAAAGCTCAATAGTATGTTGAATGATGCTAGGATCGTAACCCTCCAAATCATCGTAGGACCAGGCCACTACTCCATATTTTTCGCAAAAATTGATAAGCCTTTCTCTATCTCGTTGTGGGACATCTTTTTCGACCCGGAGATTCCTGTCATCGGAGACCCGAAGGTTTTCATAATCACTTTTGTCTACCATGAACTTCCGCTTATCATTTCGAGCGTCGCTATAATTGAAAAAATTCTCAAGAGTAACTAATCCTTTCGGAAGTTTATTTGACTTCAGTTGCATAATTTGTCCTTCGTAGGTCTCAGCAATCTTTGGTTGAAGTTGATCAGCAAATTCCCCTGAGTGCTGAATAAATGAGGCGATGTGCTCATCGCTCTCAAAGACTTGCCAACTTTGATCATTGTCGGGAATCGCTGGTCGAACAAGCACTCGCACTGAATATTTGTTCCAAAGCAAGTCAGAGACAGGATCAAACTGAGCACCGATCACCGCCATGCGATCTGCATCGCCATTCTGCGCTCGGGGAATGGTCGGGATGTTGAAAGCTTCAAAACCTTCAATCAGGTCCTAGATTCGATGCCGATAGGATCTCATTCAGACATTCTTCACTGCAGAAATTCCTCAGACCTAATTAACTATCAGTTCAGAATCTCCGAACATAATCAATTGCTTAATACCTATTTGTTCCGCTAGGCTTAGGCCTTGGACTAACCCTTCATATTCAGCCTCGTTGTTTGAACAGGCGAATTGGAAACGGAAAGACCTCAACAAATTTTCATTCTACGAGGATATTAAACATACCCCTGCTCCAGCTCCAACTTTGCTCCTTGCTCCGTCAAAATACAATGTCCACAGCGCGTTTGCTTGGTTATCGTCAGAATCTTTGGCAACCTTCGGAAGAACCTGGTCTTCATCATAAATCACATATGTGCCCAATCCGGTAGCATGATAATTCCCGAATGGATCATTATTTATGTGTTCACTTAACAGAGCATCTTCCTTATCATTTCAGTCTCCACTCACCTTCTCTTCTTCTAGCAGTTTGACACTATACATGTCCTACTTGGTGATAGAGGTATGTGCGGCTTCAAAATTGATCAGGGCCTCATCCGCCACGTGCTTAGAATGTAGAGCCTCCGATTCTATCTTCATTTTTGCACCATGCTTGGTCCTAAGTATTAGATGTGACCAATCTAAAGACAAATATCCACCCACCTTTGAAGTAAATTCTCGGGATAGACAGAGACCGAACATAGGAGGAACATCTATGATCACTGTATCTTGCGGGACCGTGATACTTGGGCAGGAAAATAGAGTTAGCGGAAGTGCTTTGATGACGCCCA
>VDFB02237924.1:0-22093 GCA_007258455.2 Sequoia sempervirens | reverse complement strand
TACAGCAGCTGGGCACATTGAGGACGAAACCCCTCAAGCATGAGTTTGTTGTTTTGGGGACAGAAACCCTTAGACATAGTACATGGCATATCTTGACAACAGATTCTTACAAAGGGTAAACAACATCATCTGTGAATTCAGACTTGCTGACTGCAGAGTGCTCAGAATCATCAAGAGCAATCAGGTTTGTATCAATTAGTATAGTGTTGTATGCTGAGGATTTCCAATAAGTAATATCACACTAGTAGATTCAATCTAAATATATGTATATGACTGAAAAAAAGAAAAATAATAAATATGTGTCTGCACATTGGTTAGAATAGTTCTGGGGTTTGTTTTTCTATACTGTCCGCTGAGGTATATTACAGTGGTAATATTTAGTTAGGCCGTCATGGTGGTATCAACAAAATTTTATGTGGACAAGAAGTGCATTGAGAGAAAATTTGAGGTTGGACACGTGGTTTTCCTGCTCTTGCAGCCTTGTAAACTAACTTCCATTGAGCAGACTGGAGCTGACAAGCTGAAACCTTGCTTTTATGGGCCTTACAGAGTGTTGTGAAGGGTTGACGAAGTGGCTTATGAGTTGGAATTGCTGGAAGATAGCTGGATTCACAATGTTTTCCATGTATCCTACCTCAAAAGGGCACTTGGCCAGCATATTGCACCATAAGTTGTGTTGTCACCCTTGAATGATGAGGAGAAACTCATATTGGTTCCAAAGGCCATTCAATGACTTATGGGAGACAAAACTGAGGGATAGGATTGTCACAAAATACTTGGTCCATTGGAAGAACCTACCCGCTGAGGATGTTACTTGGAAAGGGCTAGTGATTTTCAAACATCCAATACTGCATTGTTTGTGAGTAAGAAACTCCAACAAGGACGGATTTTTCATGTCCCCTTTTAACCGACTGCACTGAGTACATGCTCTGTCTACAGTTATATAGGACAGAGAATTCAATTATGAAACAGCTGCATCTTTGTGTCCTCCAGTTGTGCAGCAACTAAGTCTGTCAGTTAAGATAGTTGCATATTCAAATAAGACATTGCATGTGTGTTGGCATTACATCTGTCTGAAACACTTTTCTGTTTAGTTAGAACTGGAGTAAAGGTGGATGTGGAGTCAATTCACTGTTGGCATGCCAACAATAAAGGAGTTAACTGTTTGGAATTGCCATCAATTAAGGAAGGAGTGACTTAGTTAAATGTCATTGATCAAAGGAGTAACTTATTAGCCATTTGCCACCAATTGAGGACTGATTGCCAATGATTGAGGAAGCTGCGATTATAAAGCAGCACATAAGGCAGAAGAGAAGACATTTTTGGAAAATTAATACACATTCAACTCTCATTTCAGTGCTAGTGGCATTGCTACAACAGCTGGGCTTATTGGAGATGAAGGCGTTCAGGCATGAAGCTGTCATCTTGGGGACAGGAACCCTCAGGAGCAGTATGCAGTATATTTTGACAACAGATACATACAGAGGGCTGTCAACATCATCGGCAAATTCAGACTAGCATACTGCAGAGTGCTCAGAATCATCAAGGATAGTCAGATTTGTATCAGTTAGTATATTCTTGTATTCTGGGAATGCCCAGTAATCAATATTATGTTAATAGATTCAATCTAAATATATGTATATAACTGAAAAAGAGAAAACTAATAAATATATGTGTGCATTTTAGTTGGAATAGTTCTGGGTTTGTTTTTCTACACTGTTGGCTAAGGCATATTACAGAGGTATGTTTAGTTTAGGTCATCACAACTTCTTGGCCATGTGCACCTCCCCCACTGCTATTGAACTGGACCTGAGTTGGAACTCCTACCTTCTCAAAGAAGTTACCTTCCATAATATGCATTATTCTAATTTTTTGGTTTTGAAAATAGTGAACCCTAATTCTGTAGTTTTATTAGATCTATCCCATAAACACTCTAGATTCAGCTCAATGAAAGAAAGATAGAAAAAGTAAATTCCACCCTTTCGTTTTGGCTTTCATGTTGTATGCTCTAGTTCTTCTCAAAATCAGTATTATGTAACAGATTCAAGCACTTAAAGTAGCAAGTATAGGGGTGGATTTTCTGTTAGTAGCAGATTTCAGCAATCAAATACAGGGCTTGCAGATAGATTTCACAATTTCTGATTTTAGGGGCAAAATTTTCCCAGTTATAACAGCAGGTTCGTGTTAGGAACACAACATGCTGAACCTAAATATGGCCTAACTCGATGAATTTGGTTCCTGGTTCTATGAGAAAATCCTAGACTAGAACCAATAAAAAAAGTCAATTGTATCTCCCATTATTTTTATTCAAATGAAATGTTCAATTGACATCTTGTGTCAATTGTTTGAACTTGCAGTTGCACAAATCAGAAAAAAAATGTGAGTAATCAGAAATCAGACAGAAAACAGGTTGTTTAACTGGAAAACTCACAGGTTTTCAATGAATCGGCATAAACATTTCTTTAGCAACTTTATCCAGTTAAATCTACAAACATTCATGACTTCTGATTTTATGGCAATTTTAATTTTTATTCGATTGTTTTGACTGTGATGTTTTTTCTCTTTTCTGAAACCCTAACCCTAACCTCTTTTTCTGCTTTTTGAAAAACCCTAAACCTAACCCAATTCTTTTCCAATTCAATCATGATTTTTTTGAAAGAATCTTTTTATTTTGGTTTGCTGATTTATTCCAGAGAATGATTTTTGCCATAGTTTGCAAAACTCGACTCACCATGACCTCAAAGTCTAAAAATATGACTCCTCCTCGGACTCTGACTCGCACAAACTCCTGAAAGACCAGCTAGGGACTTGCAAAACTGTAGTTTTACAAAAAAACAAGAACAAATTAATGCATTTATAGAACATAAGAGCCTAATTTGATTATCAAACACTCATAATTCAAAGATTACACGTCATATGATCATCAAACACTCAATAATTGAAATTTAATCATTCATAGTCATCAAATACTCATAGTTTCAATGTATAACAGCATCATAAGATTATAAATGTTTACATATAATCCTGGCTTCTTTCAAACCCAATTCAATTTGCAGACCTGTATTTCACAAACTTGAGTGTTAAAATGAAAGAAAAAGTTAAAAAAAACATGGGTTTTTAACCCCTTTTGACTCCCCAAATAGCCAATGTGAGAGTCCTCTAGGTTAGAATTCCAGTCCAACCTCGACTTTTAAATCTCTTTGACTCCTCGTGTCACACAAGAGAGTCCTGCCAGGGACTCCCTGAAGTCTGACTCCTCGACTCTCCTGAAGTCTCTCCAAGTGCTTGGACTCCCGAAGTCCCCACCTGTGACTCTCCCTGGACTCGACTCCCCGAGTCCATGGCTTAGCTCACTCGGGTTGGCCAATGGACTCCCCGGGAGTCCCATGAGTCCGGCCAGTCCAGCCGAAATTGTAAACTATGATTTTTGCTACTATGGTTCAAAGCACATTTGAGCAGTAATGATACACAAGACAAACTCCTGGAGCTCACAAGTTCAATTCTTCTCTTTGAATTTCTTTACAAATTAATCCAAGTCCCAATGTGAAATGTCGACTGCAAGCTGGCATAGAGACACAAGTCCAAAAGAAGTACTTATGCCAACAGTAGGCAAAGTGGAAATACAGGTACAGTGATTCATGACTTCAGCTTCCACCCAGTACCCACAGGTTTAATTCCTTGGAAACATTTTTCCTTTTATTTTTCTATATGTGCATTCCAACTAATACAATCTAAGAACCACACAAGTAACTTTTATTTTATTGATATAATTTTTTTATTCTTGATCAATTCATCCATTTGTTTTACGTATTCAACTGCATCAGACTCAAAATATAAGCCTTGCAGTCTCGAGTGCCATAGCCTAATGGAAGGTAGAGCGATTGTGAAGATGATGACTAGTGGTCAAGCTCTGCGGGATCTCCTCTAATTAAAGGAAGCCACACTGAAACAAGGTTGGGTGGAATGAGGTGACTTTTGGTGAAATAGAAAGTCCTTGCATGCGGCTTCTAAACCAAATACTAAGCATGATAATAGATTCCCCAGTATCACTTGCCAGAACCTAGAAGGATAAGCGTTACAATTTACCTCTCAATATATACCAATTTATCTCTTTGCTTTTGGTCATTGACTGCCTTCGTTCCAATATTTTTCATAATTTGACCCCAAAAGATGGTTTAACTCGCACAAAGATGTCTTATACACAATTTTAAACCTCTCGTCAATATGCAAACAACCTGAACTCTAGAATAGCAAGCGATAGTCTCTAAATTGTCCCCTGACCAATGGCTTGGTGGAAAGATGGGGCAATTGTTACAAGGATGATCCAAATTCAAGCTCTGCTGCATATGGCATGTATTAATGCGGGCTACATCCAACAATGCTAGGTCGGTGCAATTACGGGGCAAATTTTGGCTTAACAAAAATCATCTAAAATTAGATGTGTTCTAAACTTGATGAAGCATTCCCCTAGTTGGAGAGTGTTATAATTTGCCTCTAAAAACAAAATAACAAAATGCAATTAAACTAAACCCTTTGGAATGGCTTTTAATGCAGCCAAAAGCTCAAACACAACAAAGCAATTCAAATAATACACATTTTTTAAAATCTCGCGTTCCATGAAACTGGGATTCAGAAACGCCAAAATCATTTCCTTCAATTGAAAATATATTTATATTGACAAAAGATTCTGTGAGAGTTGGTGGCTTTAAAAGTACAGATTAAACAAATTTTGAACATGAGCGCTCCGCGTGAGATGATAAAAAGAAACTGGGTTTACCTGATGAAGGGCAAATTGAGTCCCCATTTAGTTTCAGTGCTAGCCTTGTTCACACTGAGAGCTGCTTGACAGATTGGACTCTTCCTATGAAAAGTAGACGAATTTTTCAGACATGGGTGTCTCTGACAGTGAGAAACTGAGAACCTGGGCAACCAAGATGGTGAAACCACTGGCTGTATACTGCAAATTTGTATAGATAAAGCCATAATTTCTTGGCTTGGACTTAAAATTTCAACAGGCAGGATGGGAAGTCCTCTCCTCACAATTGAACCGTTATCCGTTCATTTTGGTATGGAGTGAGTAGACAGACTGACCTCTGTTCTTGGAGTGGCAATTTATGTTTGCACGCAGGATCAATTTTGGATTTTTTATTTTTTAATTTATTTTTTTTAAATGCTAAGTTTAGAGATAAAGAAAACCCCTCTACAAAATATTTATACACTAGTGCTTAGTGATAAAAGGGTAGATAAAAGCATTATGAATTATATTTATTATTGAAAAAACAAATTATATTTATTATTTAAAAATATTGAGAGATATGAATTATATTTATTATTAAAAAACAAATTATATTTATTATTTAAATTATATGTTAAATTTAATATAATATAAGTATTTCAAGATTGATATTATCACCATCTTTAAAATAAATGTATTCAAGATGTATATGTAATTTATTTTCATTTTATTTTAAAAGTTATTTTATTATTTTTTATGAATATTAATTTAATAGCTTTTTTAAATTATTGTGTATATAGGTGAATTATTTATTTTACTAATTTTTATTTAATAATTTATTTTAAATATAATTTACTTTAATTATATCTAAAGAGTTGTTATTATTTTTCTATAACTTTCAAAATAAAAATATGCAAGTAAAATCTAATTTATAATTTACACTTATCTAAAATACAATTGAAATCTACATTTTGTGAAGTTAAAATCTAATTTATTTTAATGATAATTATAATCTACTTTATAATTGAAAGATATATATTTAAGATACCATCCATACAATTAAAATCTACATAAATAAATTAATAAAAATGCATTCATGTCTAATTTGCTTTTATAAATACAATTAAAATTTGCATAGTAATCTACATAGATAATTTACAATGTGCATTGAAATATAATGACATGAATAAGATATTTTTATGGAGTCAAAAGATATGTACTTGACATACCATGCATATAATTGAAATGTGCATACTAATTTACATAAGTAAATTAAAACTTGCATGTTAGGTAATTTCTACCTATAAACCTTAAAATAATATAAAATATACATAATTATTTATTATAAAATATTTATTTATTTATTTTTATAGGTAAGCACTACGAGAGGGTGTAGCTCCCTAAATTGAACATACAAAAAACCAGGATACAAGGCCATATGACACCAATGATACAAAAGGCTGAAACCAACAACACAAGCCATGGATAGCAACCACAAACTGCTCAAATATTGTTCGTCCCTCCACGCCATTTCCAAACAAACACCACACCTCAATTGGTTACATCGCATGCCCCAACTCAACAACTATTATTTCTTTCAAATTGATAGGCAGAGATGAAGCATCAAAAATTGTTTCATCACTGCAGGAAACAACACCCAAATTTTCCAAACAGTTTGCAAGTGTATTAGCTTCTCGATACACATGTCGAATTAAAAAATATTCAAATTTATGCAAGGCAGTTGTGATTCAAGTCACCCATTGGTCAAGTTTCCAGTTAATAGATCTTTTCTTCATAACTTCCAAGATGCACACCATGGAGTCTCCCTCGACCTCAATCCTTTTTATGCCTTTTGAAATGCATAGGTGAAAACCACATGCCAAGGCTTCTAGCTCAACCTCATTGTTTGTTGCAAACCCAATGCATCGTGTCAAAGCATATAGGCAATTCCTTGCACAATCACAAATTATACAACCAACCCCAGACTAGCTCGGGTTCCCCTTCGAGAAGCTGTCAAAATTGAGCTTGTGCACACCGGCCATTGGTGGCAACCACTTGGCATTCTTCCTTTGCTCGAAACTACGAGCATCAAGTTGTCTAGGAGGTTTTAACATACCCCAACACTTTTGAAGTTTATCATCCCAATCTAAGAAAAACATGGCCTTGGCAACCTGGCCCTTAATGTTGAGCACCTCTACGATCCCGCATTCAATTTTCTTTAAAACCTCTTCCAATGAGAGACTAATGTTTTGGAAGACACGGCAGTTCCATTCCTTCCAAATGTGCCATGTGAGCATAGAGGGAGCCACCAGCCAAGTCGTCCAAAAAACATCGTTCCTCTTATACATAGGCCAACTTTGGAGAAATTGAATGAGGTTATAATGACATGGGGTGGCCCAATCCAATTCTTTTAGGAGCCAATCCCAACATTTTGATGCAAACGGGCATAGGAGAAGCAGGTGATTAGTAGATTCTTCATCCTTGCAACACATTACACATACATTAGGTCCAATGAAGTCATATTTCCTTAGCCTATCCCTCGTTAGGATTCTACCATGCAGGGTCATCCATAGGAAGGTGCCCGCCTTAGGGAGCACCACATTACATTCCAACATAGTTTATCAGGCCATGCCATGCCCATAGAGTGTTCCTGCTAAATTTTGTATCCTAGTTTGACAGTATACTGCCAGATTTTGAGCCGCACAAAATCACCTCATCTGCCACCTCTAAGAGAAATATTTTTCTCAAGCACAATACATTGTGCAAGGCAGCCTTCACCTCTGAAGGTAACCCAAGTGTGCCAATGTTCACCCAGCCAAACAAAGCACCCACGACACCATCCTCCAAACGGACATAGTCACAAACTCTCCACCCTTGTTTTGTCATTATTTTTGGAAACCAAGTCAAGTTCTTGAATTCATTTGCTATGGGAGGAAGGTCGTTCCAGAAATCACACCAAAAGTTTGCACTCCTTCCATCACCAATTTTCCATGTCAAATGGTTCACAATGAGAGGGTGACTGTCCTAGATGAAGTTCCAAATGGGTGAGCCCCCGGGAGAGTTGGCCATGGTCAAAAATTGACTTGGGTCGTTGCAATCAAGATATTTCCTTTGCAATACCTTGCACCATAGTCTATTTGGCTCAGTGTAAAGCTTCCACCTGAGTTTGGAGCCCAAAGCATGGTTTTGAAGTGTCATCTGACACAACACCACGCCCCCAAAACCTTTGTTGCTACAAACAGTGTCCCAACAAAGCAACAAAATTCTCCTGTCACCTTTTGCACCATCCCAGAGGAATTTCCTCAAGAAACCATCCAGGTCTGAGGTAACTTTGTGGGTCATTTTGAAGCAAGACATGAAAAGATTGGGACAGCTGAGAAGACCAGTCTGATCATTTGTATTCTGCCAGCGAATGACAACCATTTGTTCTTCCAAGCCTCAACCTTTCTGCGACACCCATTAAGGACATCCTTCCAACAAACGGTGTCCCAACAAAGCAACAAAATTCTCCTGTCACCTTTTGCACCATCCCAGAGGAATTTCCTCAAGAAACCATCCAGGTCTGAGGTAACTTTGTGGGTCATTTTGAAGCAAGACATGAAAAAGATTGGGACAACTAAGAAGACCAGTCTGATCATTTGTATTCTTCCAGCGAATGATAACCATTTGTTCTTCCAAGCCTCAACCTTTATGCGACACCCATTAAGGACATCCTTCCAATGTCCAGATCTACAAACGCCTTGAACAAAGGAGCGCCAAGATATTTTGACGAAAAGCAACCCACAGAGAAGCCAAAGAGGCCTGCAATCCTTCTACGAGCAGCCGGTTTTGTGTTGAAGAAAAAAATTTGAGATTTCTCCAAGTTGATAATTTGTCTCAAAGAGGAGACATACTCCTCCAAAGCCCCTTTTATCACCTTTTCTTCTTCCATCAAAGATATTCCAAACAACATGGTGTCATTCGCAAACTAGGAGTGAGTCATGGGATCCAGCTTTGCAACAATTTTTATGGCCTTCCATAGTCTTTGGTTCCTCAAGTAGCATATATGTCTGCCTGATACTTCCACCATTATTACAAACAAGAAGGGGGACAAGGGGTTCCGCTACCTCAATCCATTTGTGGCCTCAAAGAAGCCACACAAAGACCCATTAACCAATATTGAATAGTGTGGGGATGTAATGCATGTTTCAATCATTTTTAGCCAATCTTTTGAGAACCCAAACTTATTCAACACAGCAAACAAAAATTTCCAATCAATACGATCATAGGATTTACTAATATCTAATTTTATCAGCATACCTTTTATGTGTTCTAATACAATAGTATGCACCATTTCTAAGAAAGCAATAATGCTATCTAAGATCTCTCTGCCAAGGGTAAAGCCACTCTGCTCTGGAGATATTACCTTATCCAATACTACCTTCAATCTATTTGCCAAAGCCTTCACCATAATCTTGTATAACGTGTTACAAAGTGAAATCAGATGAAAGTTAGCAAAGGATTCGCACACCTTTTTAGGGATAAGGGCAATAGTCATGATGTTTAAGTCCTTTATAAAACGTTTCTTCTTTCTCAGCAAATCCTGGCCCATGAAGTGCCAATAGTTTTGGAAAAATTTAGTTGTCATACCATCCGGTCCTAGAGCATTGTAAGGGTGTAAATCAAATAGTGCAGCCTTAACTTCTAAAAGTGAAAAGGGGCTAACAAACATCTCATTTTGATCTGAATCAATACATTGTGGTATACAATCCAAAATCGGCCAGTTTCCAATCCTCCCATTTAGGTATTTTGCCACCAGAAGGGCCTTAAAATATCTAACCACTTCTACCTGAATGCTATCTTGGTCAATAACAATTGTATCATTTGGACAACGAATACGCTCAATCTTGTTGCACTCCTGCCTAGCCTTGGACGAATTGTGAAAAAAAATTGTGTTCAAATCACCTTCCTTCAACCACACCTCCCACGCCTTATCTCTCCAATAACTTTCTTCCCTTTCCAATAATTTTGTATACCTGGCCAACAACTCTTTTTCTTTGTAGTGTTCTTCAGAAGTCATCCCCTTTCTTAATACATGCTCGTTTAACTCTTCTAGCTCACATTCCACCACCTCTTTCTCAACAAATATATTTTTATTTAATGAAGGCCATTCTGTGAACAAAGCAGAAGTTAACAGTTCCTTCATAAATCTCACTTTCCCTCCACCAACTTTCAAGATTTTCCACAAGCTTGGGGTCTCGCCACCAATTGACTCAAATTTGAAGTACCCCTTTGATAGTTTCAAGCTCGGGCCAAGTTCCAATTGCACTGGAAAATGATTTGAGACCAAGATGGGAAAAATACTGGAAGTACAGGAAACAAATTCATTCATCCATCCTTCCCCCACTAAAAAATAGTCAAGCCACTCAGAAATGTTAGTGAATCCCACACATCGATTTGTCTAGGTATACAATCCATTCCTGGGATGATAGTCTATCACTCCCAGTGCGGAGACAAAGTCCTGGAAGTCCACCATCAACTTGCACTCCTTTGATAGACCTCCACTCTTTTCTTTTAACTCAAGAATTGCGTTGAAATCACCTCCTAAAATTATCATATTGTTGTTTAGATTTGCAGCCTTAATTCGAATTTGATCCCAAACAATTGCCTTCTCTACAATTCTAATCGACCCATACACATTGAACAACGACATATCGAGCCTCAAAAGCTAAGAGTGGACACGACATTGCATCCAGTGTGTTGTTTTGGAAACCACACCAACCTCCAAGTGCCCCACCAACCAAAGAACACCCAACCCCCCAGCCAATCTGAGTGCGCCTGTAAAAGCACCTGACCACTTCTTGCAATATTTTAAAAACTTGAGACCTTCTTCCTCACTAATCTTTGTTTCTTGTAGCAATATTAAGTCTACATTTAACTTATCTAAATAACGCCTAACTAAGCGTCACTTGTCAGGGGCTGATAGACCCCTGACATTCCATGTGACGATCTTCATGGCTTCCCAAGGGAGGCCCTGGCTCCCTTGGTTTCGAAGAAGTTTTTAATACTTGGCAAACCCAAGTCCTTTGCCACCTTGGCCCACTTTTGTTTCAAATATTTCTCCCCCAAACCCACTTGAATCTTCCCAAGAAGCAAGCAACAGATTGGCTTATACACCTTTCATCAATTATATCCAAAGTGTCCTCGGAAGCTTCATCCTTAGAGAAAGGACCACCGATTGCATCTGAGTCCAAAGCAGGGTCTGCCTAAGTTGATGAATTCTCTCCTAGCACCGCTTCCACCCTTCGATCTTCCATCGGCAAGGCAGGGGGCAACACAGGTTTGAAGGTTGACGATGACATCTCTTGATAGGGCACCAATGCCCACCTCTTTGCATTCTGAGATGTCACCTTCTCTGCCTACTCCGGCCTCGCCACCTTTCGTTATGGGATCACTTTTGGAGGCTTAGGTCTCCACACATTTTTGAATTTTTTCTTTTGATTACAGGTCACTTCCAGATGTGATCTGCTACCACATCTAAGACAAAAACTTTTGGGTAAAAGCACAACCCCGGTGGTCACACTTTATAAAGGAATCGGCCAACAGCAAAAAAAAATTTGAACTTCGACCACATAAAAGTGGTCTTTATGTTTTGAATTTCAAAATGGTGTAAACTAATAAAATGTAGAAATTTTGGTGTAGTTTATTCCTGTAATTTTTAAATTTTTTTAAAAAATTGTTTTTATTATGTTTTTATCAATTTAAGGACAAATTTTGGAATGCTGAAAATTTCATAAAAAAGTGACTTCACGGGCCGTCAACAAACAAAATGAAAAAAACTTCATTTCTCCCTTTTTTTTTCCAAATAGGTAATTTTAATATCTTGTGCATGGAAAAAAAAATCACATTTTGATATATATTTTTCTCGTAATAATGTTTTAAAGTCGAACATGTCAGAATTTGACAGTTTTCACGGGCCGTCAACTAATTTCAATTTTTTCAATCATTTTCAAAAAACAAAATATACTCTTTTGAAGTAGACTCTCTCCTCTTATGCCTCATATAATATTTAAAACATTTTAATAAACTTTACTATCATTTTTTTAATATCAAATCAACCTCTTTTTTTATTTTTAAAACCTACTTGCATTATTTTAAAAATAAAAGATATCAAAACTAATCAAAATATTATAAAAATTCTATATTTGGATTCTACACTTCAAGCTCTAGAAAAGGGTATTTTTATTTTTTGAAAAAAAATCAATCTAACTAGAGAAATACTTTTCCAAAAATGAATGTTTCAGAAAATTCTAAAAAATGATGAGTAAGCTGCCATGTAGAATGCCAACTAGATGTTTTCGGCCGATCAAGTTTCGGCCGACACCCTATCGGTCGGGAATGAATCGGCCGAAAATTAATCGATCGGAACTTTATCGGCCGATAATTACTTGGCCGAAAATGGATGAAATAAAATAAAGTTATTTTCTTTCAAATTTATCAAATTAAAAAAATTCGAAAATAACAAATATTTCAAAATTTTCTCGACTATTTTCGATTAAAGAAGATTTATTTCAACATTTTGGAAGGTTTATCATTTCTGAAATTTACAAGACTTATTTAGAAAAAAAAAAAAGGCATTTGGAGAAGAGGAGAGATATTTTTAAGGTGTATTGATCTTTAATTTATTTAATTGATTATGTTTTTTATTGAAAATGCATTTGAAGTTTGTTTTCATTTTTTTTTTATTAAAATATTAACATCAAAGAAATATGTGTAGAAATATATTCATTATTCAATTAAAAATATTTTATGTTTTGCATGTTTATGTTTATTAAAAACTTTTGTTTAAATATTTTATGTTTATGTTTTGCATCTAGTTACAAGCTTTTTAAAATATTTATGCTATATTACATGTACATGTTTCATGAAAAGCTTATGTGTGTACAAATTTCTATGTAGGCAATCATTCAAATTTGAGTGTAATTTGTGATGGAAAATCCAAGGGCTAGATCGAGGAAGTATGAATGAACACGAGTAAGACAAAGAAAGAGAAAAGCAGATGAAGGAACATCTACTGAACAACAACCCATGGAAAATATTGATGATCAAGGTGACGTACAGGTACAAGAACAAACTGAACCTAGTACTAATATAAATGTTTTGGACTATGGTATGGAAAATTTGATGGAGATGGATGAAGATTCTCATTTCAATAATATTTCATCTGAAGATATGTTATCTGAAAGCACATTAAAATTACACTTTAAAAAAATATGGGATGAATTTTTTGAAGAGAAATCTCTAATTAGAAGAGCACAGTTAATTGCAAAGTTATTTAGACGAAAAGAAATGACCCCTGTTTTGGAGTTGTTAGGGGTTGATAATAGGAAAAATTCATCAGATTTAAAACAAACAATTGTTGAAAACCTGCAAGAAGCATTAGAATGTATTGAAAAGAAGAGTTGGTCTAGTGATTTAAGTGTTGCACGTAGAGCGTTGATGACTGTAATTTCTAGTAAGAAATTATCATATAGAAGACAAGTTCAAGCAATTTTTGAATTACTAAATGTTTCTAGGAGAACTGTTCAAAGATATATTGAAAAGAGAGATGAAATAGATGGAAAATTTGAGAAAAATTGGGTAAATATTTGTAGGGTTCCTCAAAAAGATAGAATTTCAGAAGATGTAAAGAAACAAGTTGTTGAATATTGGACCACCCACTCTCGTGTTTCTTCCAATAGAAGGGATACTATACAAATAATAGGTGATGATGGTACAAAAATTTCTCATCCAAAACATTTTATAGATACAACACAAAGTGAACTTTTTGAAGCATTTAAACAAGAATTTTTAAATGTGAAGATTTGTCAAAGGATGTTTGAAACACTACGACCATCATTTGTATGTATAAATAAAGTACGTGAAACTTGTTGTCGAAATCATGTTGAATTTGATCTACACCTACAATCATATAGAAAAGTTATGGCAACAATTGATCAAAATTTAGCCATCCCTGGAAGCACAACACAATTTGTGAAGTCTCTTCTATGTGAAAAATCAGAAAATTCGGATGAATTCAACGTTCAGTGTATAAAAAATGTATGTAATGATTGTGGAGATTTGAAGAATCTTTTACATGTTGACAATAATGAAATGCAAGTTACTTGGAAGAGATTTGAATATGAGACATACTTAACGAAGTCAGGAGTTGAGGCCAAAAAAATTGTTCTCAAAGAGAGTGGATTGCCTTACAATGAATTCATGAGTAAATTTCGCAATATCATATATCCACATATCCAACATTGTCATGGTGCAAGATGGCAATCTAAGCAATTTCGTTATTCAAAGAATTGTTTTCCACCAGGTTGTATTCTCTCTATTGTAGATTTCTCTGAGAACTATACATTTAGTCCTCAAACTGAGATTCAAAGTCAATATTATCATTCAGAGCAAGTTGCAATCTTCGTGCAAGTTTGCTACAGGCATGCAGAGTTAGTGGTCGATGGAATACAAAGTAGCAAAGATGATAGAATTATCATCAAAGAGGTTCACTTTTATATCAGTGATGATACGAATCATGATAGAAGCTATGTAGCTCATTGTTTCAAAATGTTTTTTGAAGACCTAAGACGATGTGGCATAAATCAAGAACAACATTGGATATGGTCTGATGGATGTGCTGGTAAGTACATTGGTTTTTAAATTATTTTTAATTAATTTATATTTACTTTTAAAACTTTGAGACTTAAATTGTTTTTTGAAGATAATTCAAGGTTTTCAAGTGTTTAATTATTTGTAACTTCACAGGACAATTTAAGTCTGCAAAAGCCTTTGTTTGGTTATGTAGTCAACATGCTAGACGCAACACCAAATTTTTGTGGAATTTTTATGAGAGTGGACATGGAAAAGGAGAGCACGATGGAGCAGGAGCATGTGTGAAGCGTGCACTTCGTCAACATGAACTTGCTGGTATGTCCAATTTAGCTTCATACTTTTTAAAAGATTAGATATATATATATATATATTTAATTTAACTAAATTAAATTTTCTTTTAAGTTCTTTGAAAGTAATAGGTGACAAATTGTGCCAACTTGTCTGTAACTTGTAGGTAATGCCATACGGAATGCAAACGAAATTGTTGAATGGTGCAAAAGTCATTTTTCTGCTCGCGACTCAACATACAACACATGGTATTTTTGGGAAGTTACAGGTATGTATGTCTAGTCAAAATTTGTTTTAAAATTTTGAATTTCAAAGTTCAAGTACATACATGATTTCAAATTGAATTTTCAAGTTTTAATTTAAACAGATATTGATCGATCAAATCCTTATAATTGTCAAGCAATTCATGGTATTAGAAATCTACATCAAATCATGACAACGGGGAGTAGTAGGTCTTATGCAATGAATGTGAGAGAAAAATCATGTTTTTGTATTGATTGCATTGAGGACAATGCAAATATTGATCAATGTGAGAATATTAGAGATGGGTATGTTTCACAATGGGAAATGAAACAATTAATATCAATGCCTCCTTTTGTTGAAGATGACAATGTTGATGTCTATGATCCACTATATTCAACTGATTACGAACGTGTATCTGATTTAGTTGTTATAGGTATGTCCAAATTGATTAATTTAGTTAAAATCAAGATTTAAATATATATATATATATATATATATATATATATATATTCTATGTTTAAGTAAGTTTCAAATATAAAATATAAATTTTTACAACTTTTAAATGTATAATTTACTTAAATATGTAAATATGTGGTGTGTGTACAGGAGATATTTTTGTTGTAGTTGCAGATCCTGAAAATGTGGAAGGTGTAGATTACTATCTACTAAGATGTACACAACCAAAAAGCAAATTGTTCGAATCGATGACAGATGGTGATGGACAAGAGTATCCCATTGGATCAGTCGTTATTGAAGGCACATATTATCAACAAATAAAGATAGATAAAAATGGTATTATATTTGTTGATTATAGGCTAGGACAAAAGGTTCTACATTATAGTCACTTAGTTTTGGCAACAAAAATAAATTTAGAAACTTTACCTAAAAGAGGACGTGCCAAACAGAAGTGGAGGTTGCCTATTGAAGATCATGAAAATTTTTTAGAGATAATTAAAGATAGAGAGGATCCAGATTTTATGTACCAGGAGCTTTAAGTTGTTTTTTGGATACATGTGTACTCATTTATGACTCCAAATCTAGATAATATATATTTGTATTGATTGGACATGTGACATGATTTAGAATGGGTTTTTTTTAGAATGTGACATGTATGTTAGATCATATATATGCTTGATACAAAACCCAGTGACTTTAAAAATGTTTTAATTTACATTTTGCCTAAATTCCTTTAAATCATCTAAATTTCCAATTGCATTTTTACATGTTGGACATGGTTCATTGTTTTAAGTTCACTCTTGAGAATCTCTAGAAATTCCTTTATATCATCTCTCTAGATTCCTTGATTGTAAATTTTTATGTTTGACATGGAATTGTTAAACTTTCACTTTCAAATCTTTGAATTTAAATATTTGTTCAACTCCACCTATATACATGAGCTAGATTGAATATATATATATATATATACGTGCAACAATATGTACAAAACCTAGTCTATGTTCCAATTTTGCATTTAAATTTATTTATGTTCCGCAGAATTCTTAAGTTCACATTCAAATCTTTCATTTGATTTGAACATTCAACTCCAAAAACTTATATAAAATTATCTAGTTGATTTGGTGTTTGAGTGGTGAAGAATCTAGACATAAATGTTGTCTCTAGTTTTCTTTATTTTTTATACATTACTAATGCACGACATTCAATAATTTTAAATGATCATTTGGATTTTCATGTATCCTAATCATCACATCCTAATTTTATTAAATTTTCATCAAGTAAGCATCCCTCATCCTAGAATCATTTAAAAATTATCCATCTAGATCCATCTCAACCGTACATCCATTCTCCATCCTTAATAATAAAAAAGCATCACTTAAACATTAAAATTTGGTTACTTGGTCTCAATCTAGTCCATACATCATATTGTCCTTTCATCATCACCCAAATTTTTCAACATCTAGGGACCTTATCCTTAATCTAGACTATCATCCATTTCAAATCCAATCTCCTAATAAAAAATCTTTTGACCTTATAATTTGATTTCATCTTTAAAATCCAAATTTGCTTAAGAATATTAGCTCCTATCTTTTAAGTATAGAACTAAATTATTTATCCATTTTGTTAATGTTAGATTGTATCCAGGTTCTCTTGGTTTGACCTTTCTTGTTCACCTTAAGGTGCATTGGAATAATATATGAACATTGTAGTGAATCATAGTGATGGTGTTTGGGGTGCTTGAGATAGCTACATTTTGGCATCAATTTAACTTTGTTTACCATGTATAGCTTGAGACTATGTATGTAATGGTCCATCTTTCTAGTACAATTAAATATGGATTGATCAATTTCTAATTTATATATAGAATTGTCATCCAGGAAGATCTAGATCTACTTGATCAATTTTTAATTTATATAGAATTGTCATCAATTTTTAATTTAATATTAAATGTGCATGTCTTTCAAGATTTAAATATATATATATCAATTTCTAATTACATATATATAAATGTTCCACATGGAATTCTTAAACTTTCAAGACTAGAAATTTGATTTCATTTACATTCAACTCCATTTATAGCTTGCATGCTTTATTTGAATTATATGGTTCATTCTTAAGTGAACACTTTCAACTATATATATATATATGATTTCATTTACATTCAACTTGACACAAGTTTAGCTCATCATCTAGTTCAAGAATTCTTTGCATGCACATTCAAATGAACATGTGTATTAGATTATATGGAATTAGAAATTAGGTTAATGTAGAGCATGATATATGCACAATTTAAATGTATTTAACTTTTACTGACTTTAAAAATGAACATTTAGAGCTTTGAAGAATTCAATCTAACTATCATCTATTTCCAATTGCATTTTTATGTTCTACTTTAAAATATATAGCATTAATCTCAAGCATATTTGCATTCAATTTTTTCTACTTCTTGACCTATTTATTAAAGGAAAATTCATTTGAACTATTTATTTAAATTAATTACATGTACATGTCCATCTTTTTAAATTTACAAATAGCAACCATTAGATAGTGGAGTCCAACATTTTGATTTCACAATGTAAAGTTATCTATATGTACAACAAGTGCATTTGAACAAGTTACCATAATTTAAATTTAAATAAAGGTACTTGTTCCTTGCTAAATAAATAAAACCATAAACTAATTTAATGCATGGTGTATTTATAGATGTAATGTAAGTGAGTTCATCAAACCATAATAATGCACGTATATAACAAACCTAGATTCAAACCATAAAACATAACTGTATGAATGTGAAATGTAAATTATAACAAGTATATATATGTGTACCATAAAACATAAGTATGTAACACGTCCAAATGTTCAATACATAAATCATAAAAAGTGTCTCCAACATGTAATAAAATGATCTCAGACATGTAATACTATAAAACAAATCTCAAAGAGAGGGATGTCTGGTATGAATAGAATCATCAGATCTATGGCTCGATCTCTCCCTTGACCTCTCCCTCGATACATGGCTCGATCTCTCCCTCGACCTCTCCCTCGATCCATGGATTGATCGCTCTGCTGATCCAAGATGTGTGGATCCATGTCCCGATCCAATATCTCCCGATCTGTGTCCTGAGCCTCGTCCCAACCCCTGCATGTGTTCAAGTACACATATATATGTAAAATTATCTAAAATTTTTACAATGTACTTGAGTTCAATGTGTTCAAACTTAAACATCAAGTAATTAGTTTTTTAAAATTAAATTTAAATGTACCTCATCTGCATACTGCATGGGATCGCCATCATGCTCCAAATTTCCAAAGTTTGGGAAATCACCATACTGCTTAAAATTTTCAAGTACACAATTTCAATCAGGAGTTAAACCCCTAGAAGTTTTTAAAATGCATTACATAATTTTTTAGAACACAATTTTAAAAATATATACATGTATTTAAATTATAAATTCAAAGTACCTGTTGTGCCTGCTTGATGGCTCTACCAATGTCACTAAGATCACGAGAATGTAAAGACATCGTAGGGGGCTTTGTAGCATGTACATTATCA
This sequence comes from Sequoia sempervirens, assembly GCA_007258455.2. Lineage (NCBI taxonomy): Eukaryota > Viridiplantae > Streptophyta > Pinopsida > Cupressales > Cupressaceae > Sequoia > Sequoia sempervirens. Next base: position 3,185 of record VDFB02237924.1, on the reverse strand, counting down.
GTAGCAAAAATAAGTCGACTATATGTCCCATGGGCAGGATCAGGTGTCGCAGTAGCCTCAACATGACCTGTAACATCCTGACGACCACCTGAACAAGCTAAAGGATCAACAGAAACATGATGTGCATGGGATTCTGTAGGCTGATGTGGAATATCCCGAGCTGCATTTGCCACCCTGTGGCTCATATGTGTATGAGGATATCGTTGTCTAATAAAGTCTGGTACCCTGTCAAGAGCAATCCCATGGTCCTCACTGATAACCTGATATGCTGCTAGTAAATCCAAAATTGAGAGTTTACACATATTATGCAGAGTCGTGTGGGTCATATGCTCGACATCTACAAGAGTAGGTAGATCGGCACTAATAAATGGATCATACGATGCAGATGTAGCCTCAGTGGGAGGAAGGTTGATCCGTGGGCGTAATAAATATCTACCAACTCAATCAGATGAAATCTGATCAATCTGCATCGTAATAGAGGCAATGTTTTCAAATATCTGACTCTGAGTGGACCCTGTTGCTGCCTCCCCTGCTGCTGCCAATTCCAAACGTTTTGGTAAAACCAAAAGGTTTGGGCCAACTAATGCCTTCTTGTCCACAGGTGGTGGCAAATTTGAAGGTCTAAACTGTGGTTTGTCAGAAAAATGGCCTTTACCTTGGCCAACATGCTTAGGATAAGATGTGTAGTCCACCTCTATATGTAAATGAAATTCTGCATATAACTGTTTGACAAAATACAATGGCAACTCATCATTGTGAGGCCATCTATGATGTGCTGCCAACCATCTAGGGTATATGAATGGCGCAACAAGAGGATCTTCACACCTCGTAACCACATATCCTCTAATTTATTTTTTTCCTCTATAAAATGGGAACATGGATAGCACATTTTCACCTGAAACTAATTTGGCAACTTCTTTATGTTTCACTGTGCCAGTAACACTCCTGGCAAGAGAAAAATAAAACTGTTCAATGCTGATTTCATCATAAGGATTGTATGATCGAATTGTCTCAATCATCTTAATAATCTCTTGTCTAATAGAGAATAATCTATCTCGATTAGCCAAATTGGGGGAGTTGTGAATTGTTTGCTCTAAACATTTTAGAGCATTGTCCAATCTAGCAATACTATCCTGAAATATATTTGATCTAGTTTGAGCTTCTCGCTCAGAATGAGGGGAATGATGAGATCCCTCATCGGCCATGATATATATAAATAGATAGAGATCTACATATCATTAAAACAAAATTACATAATGAACTAAACAAATTTAAATTGAAATTTTTTCAAAACTAAAAAAATATATATTTAAATTAAAGGTAAAATTTTCAAGTTTCAAAACTAGAAAACATTTTTGAATTTAAATGTATCTAATGAGATCTAGTTCAAACTTTATATCTATTGAGCTATGTGAACCTATTAAATCATAGACATGCATGTAATATTCAACCAAGAGTAAATATGGAAAAAAAATATTTATCCTTTCAACCACTCTATACTAAAATTTTGATCAAAATAAAAAAATACTCTTCATTACAATTGGTCACATATGATCTAGCCTTTCTTTGTAATCAATTATTTTTTAAATCAAACACTAAATTATAAAAAGGTTAACATTTCCTTAATTTTTCGATCTAACTTAAAACATATTAAATTAATAAAGTTAAAATTCTTTGAAATAAATTCCTTAGGAATAAAATATAAACATATCTACATGTGCATATATCTGTATGTACACATGTATGTATGTGGGAGTGCATGTGTGTATGTGCATGTATATATATATCTACGTGTGTGTGTATGTACATGCATATATATATGTGTGTGTGTATGTGTGTATGTATGTATATGTATGTGTGTATGTATGTATGTACATGCACATATATGTGTATGTGTGTATGTATGTACATGTATTATATATGTATGTGTATGTGTGCATGTACATGCATATATATATGTGTATGTGTGTATGTACACATGTATATACTCAAGTACATACATACACACATACACATATATATACATGCATGTACATACATACATGTACATACACATATATATGCATATACATACATACATGTACGCATATGCATATATAATACATACATACATGCATATGCACATACACATACACATATATATAATACATACATACATACACACATACACATATATGTGCATGTACATACATATATATATATGCATATACATGCATACATACACACATGTACACATATGTACATATAATACATGTACATACATGCATACATACATACACACATACATATATATATGCATAGACATACATACATACATACATATATATATACATACATATATATATATATATATATATATATATGCATATACATACATACATACACACATGTACACACATGCATACATACATACACACATACACACATACACACATACACATATATGTGCATGTACATACATATGTATACATACACACATGTACACATATGTGTATATAATACATGTACATGCATATGCACATACACATATATGTGCATGTACATATACATACATGTACATACATATATATATATATATATATATATATATATATATATATATATATATATATATATATATATATATATATATATATATATATATATATGCATATACATACATACATACACACATGTACACATATGTATATATAATACATACATACATACATACATACACACACACATACACACATGTACACATATGTATATATAATGCATGTACATGCATACACACATACACATATATGTGCATACATACACATATACATACATGTACATGATATATATATGCATATAGATACATACATACACACATGTACACATATGTATATATATAATACATACATACATACATACACACATGTACACGTATGTATATATAATACGTACATACATACATACATACATACATACATACACACATACATACATACACACACATACATACACATAAGAATATAAATCATTAGATCATTGGTCTGGGTCATGCTAAGGTTTAGAAAACCACTCCTGGGTGGAAGATTAGGATCCTAATTGACTTGTGGTACAAGCAAAATACATCAAAATAAAGATTAAAAATATACTTTCAAATTGGAAAAATTAGAAATACTAGTGACATGAGATTTGAAAATGAAACACTAGTG
>VDFB02237923.1:0-15171 GCA_007258455.2 Sequoia sempervirens | reverse complement strand
TTTAAAAAAATTATAGTGTACACCCACTCCCACCCTCTCCCACTCTCACTCACTCTCTCCCCACCCTCTCTCCCACTCTCCCACTCTCTCGAACTCTCTCCAACCCTCTCCCACTCTCTCCCTCCCTCTCTCCCACTATATTCCTCCCTCCCTCTCCCACTCTCTCCCATTGAACCCCTTAATCTCAACCATTTTAAAAATAAATTATTAGTTTAGAAAGTAGACTCGTAGCACTTCGATCCTTGTTTTTGTTCCATCTCAAAATTTTGAGTGTAACTATCCTCAATTTCATGTCCAAGGTCAGCATTTCCTAATTTCAAAAAAAATGTGGCCACTTAATCCCCCTTTTTGGGAACCATCTTGGTGCACTTACCCAAAAGCTACCTTATCTTTCATTAAGGTAGAATTTTTTTGTTATACAACATGCCCCTTGAAAATTGGAGATAGGCACTGTAAAAAGAAGGTAAACACTAATGAAAATGGCCAGTGGTATTGTGGAAGATGTGATAAAACTTTCCCTAAATGTGATTATAAATATATACTTCAATGCAAAGTGCAATATCATACTTCATTTACTTGGATTACAACTTTTGAAGAAGTGGCAGAAGAAATTATGGGTGTAACAACAAAAGAATTGAACACTTTGAAGCATGAAAAACAATGATGTTAAGTTTTCACGAATTATACAAAAGGTCCTTTTCAACAGATACATATTTAAACTTCAAGTGAAAAAAGAGACTTATATACTTGAACAAAGAATTAAATGCACAGTCATAAAAATAACAAAGTTTGATTATTCATCTGAGAGAAAATCTTTATTAGACTCAATTGCAAAGCTATAGGTTTCATAACATTCAAATGCTTGAATGTATATAATGTTAACAATGTATTCAAACATTTGAAAAAAAAAATAGTGGATATATCTGCTAGTTAATGCCATTTTGTCATGATATACTTCTTTGATGTTGTCAAATACTAAATCTAATGATTGATGAACATTTCGCTTTTAAACTTATTGTTCTTGGTTGATTGTTGTTATAGACAAGTTGGTATGATTTCAAATTTCAATGTGTACCCTTATAAATGTAAATTTTGAGATAAACAATGACACAAACAATAATGAAATCAAATTGATTGCTTTCCCCAAATTGTATTCATGAAAATGTAAGACATTTTTCAAGTCAATAGGCATCTTGATAAAGATAACCTCTGCTTGTTTTACATATATTATTAATTCTCAATATAGGTATTCTAGTTAATTAAATTATTAACTATATTTCATTTGTATTATATATTGAATTGTTAAAAGATGTAAAAATCTTAATACAAAATTTATAGGAAAATGGTTAAAAAATTACATATTTTTCAAAAAATAAAATATAGTGTGTAATTTAAAATACAAATTATATAATTCTTATAATATTTATATTATTATTTATTGAATATTTTATAGAATTTAAACTAAAAAAATTAGCCTCCCCCTCTCACTCTCCCTCTCTCCCCCTCTCTACATATATCTCCCTCTTCCCCATCTTCTATCTCTCCCTCCTCTACATATCTCTCTCCCTTTCTCCCTCCCTCTCTCTATCTCTCCCCATCTCTCCCTGATCTCTTTCTCCCTCCCTATACCCCTCTCTATCTTCATATCTCAACCTATTTTTCCCTTTATCTTCCCATATATCTCTATATCTATGTCTTTCTTCCCATTTATCTATCTCTCCCTCTCTTTCTCTCTCTCTCTATCTCCCCTATTTCTATCTCCCTCCATCTCTATTTTGTCTTGGTTTCAATTTTATCTCTCCTCTTTCCCTCTCTCTATATATCTCCTTATATCCCTATCTTACCATCTCTCTCTCTCTCTCTCTATATATATATATATATCCCTATCTCTCTATATATTTATATTTCTCCCTCTATCTCTCTATATCTCTATCTATTTTATCCATTTTCTCCTCTCTCTCATTCTATATATTCATCTCTAATTCTATCTATAGAGAGATACAGCAGAAGCATTGGACCTTCCAAAAGATCCACCAATCTCAACACTACTCCCAACTATTTTGAGCATTTAAGTACATATTGTATGCTAGATTAGGAGGCATGTGTCAAAGCTCATATTTATTGATGCAAAATAGGTCCAAAGTCACAAATTTGACATAGAGTTAGTTATAGTTTTGTACAAAATTTCAAGTGCCACATAGAGCAAAGATATTCCAGTTTTTTATATCATGTCATCAAATTTGGCACTTCATCAAGATTTGTATCTTCATCAACATTAACAAAAGAAAAGGTATGTACTTGAATCCCTTGCATTTAAATTTTCTATATATAAAAATATTTTAATATTTTCCTTCAAATCCATAATATATATTAGTGTGTATTTATTTATTGCAATAAAGAATTAACCTATTTAACACATTAAGAATTCTAAGGATTTGTGCTTGGAAAAAATGCTAACAAATTTTTTTGTTGGATGTCTGGTTGTATAGTTTAGAAAGCTCAAACATAGCCTAGGATTTTAAGGCCATATATTATTGTAGCTTACAATGCAAAAGAAGGAAGGAAATATATTATCAATTTTAATCTACAATTTAATACCATATGAAAAATCACATGTAGTATTATCTAAAATTAATTCTTGACATATTAATTTTATAAAATACACTTACCATTCAATAAACTTCTCCCAAGAAAGAAACCCTAAGTGAACATTAATTGAACCCTAATTTTAGATTCATAACTCTAATCATAACCCTAAGCGAACACTAATCCTAATCAAACCTAACCCTAGCCTTAAAGTTATCATATAATCTAATTATCTCTCTTATCTAAATTTGGGTTGAATTATTTTTCCTTTATTTTTAATTGCATATATTTTTTGTTTATTAGATCTTATTTTTAAGTGAATATATGCAAATATAATTTTACTTCTACGTTCATTCTATGCCCATTTTTTTCATGATATGTTAACATTCATTTTCTAGAATATTAGATCAATCTGACACATATAAATATGAAAGCTCAAAATTTTAAAATTGAATTCTACCTAAAACATAGACACACAATTGAACAAATTCTCAAAAGAAGAATGACAACATCATTAACATTTCATTCAAAATTCACTCAAATCCACATAAGGAGAGAAAATATATTAGAATTATACATTTATTCATGCTTATAAGTCATATCTGCATATAATTTAAGATAATTTGCATATATTCACCCAAAAATCAAAACATGCTATCTATTCTATTCCATCCGCTTGGGGTTTTAACAGCTAATGGCACCACAGATATCACTTCCTCATCAGAGGACATATATCTTTCTACCCATATATTCAACTCAAAACCTAGCTAGAGCTTTCATCAGTTCTCTCCCTACAAATAAGCCTTGAATTCCCTTTTATATGACAAGGGAGCAACAAGCTTCGGGCTCAAATGTAATTTCACCATAAATTTTCATTTGAACAAAATCTCCATTGCATTTGACTTTCATTTCAAAACTTCCCACATGTTGAATCTGCAAAACATGTATAGTGCATGAACTGGGGAAAGGTAAAAGAAAAGGGAACACAAATTGTCATCATAATCCCCTTTGTATCCACGCAAAAAACCAAGCAACCAAATTAATTGCCACTAAGGCACCACAGCAACTTCTTATTTACCTGCCACCCTACCCTTACCAACACTCAGACCCCGGTATACACACCCGCTTCTAGTTTTTGCCCAATACGGTAGACCCTCAGCCTCCTCTTCTTTCTTGTCCTTGCCCAATACGGTTCTAGTCCGTCCGCTTGGAGTTTTAACAGCCAATGGCATCACATTTATCACTTCCTCATCAGAGGACAGATATCTTTCTACCCATATATTCAACTCAAAACTATCTTTCTACCCATATATTCAACTCAAAACCTAGCTAGAGCTTTCATCAGTTCTCTCCCTACAAATGAGCCTTGAATTCCCTTTTATATGACAAGGGAGCAACAAGCTTCGGGCTCAAATGTAATTTCACCACAAATTTTCATTTGAACAAAATCTCCATTGCATTTGACTTTCATTTCAAAACTTCCCACACGTTCAATCTGCAAAACATAGTGGCACACGAACTGGGGAAATCTAAAAGAAAAGTGAACACAAATTGTCATCAAAATCCCCTTGTCGCTATCCACGCAAAAAAACTAGGCAACCAAATTGCCACAAAGGCACCATAGCAACTTCTTATTTACCTGCCACCCTGCCCTTACCAACACTCAGACCCTGGTATACACACCCACTTCTAGTTGTTGCCCAATACGGTTCTAGTCCATTCGCTTGGGGTTTTAATATCCAATGGCACCACAGATATCACTTCCTCATCAGAGGGCAGACCGTGATTGAAGCGAGGTAAATACCGACAGTAGTCAAAGTCGGTCTTGGTTACATCATCAGAAGTGTTGCTTGTAAGCTCAATGGGCGAGTGTTGGCATCCAAAGGAGCCATGCCCATACCTTATTTTCCTACCGACACTAGTAATAGAGCACACCAACTACTTTCCTTTATTATCTACTAGTTGAGCAGCAACGTCCTGGAATTGCAACCTTCTACTGTATCTAGTGGGCACAAGCCTGGGCTTGTCAACCAAAGCACCTTTCTAAATAGTAGGACCAAGCTTTTGTGAGCTCAAATGAACAGACCTCCTTACTGAATTACTCATTTTCTCTTCTTAGACAAGCACTCAAACTTGATTAGACTCAGCCCACAAAGTGCTCTAGCCTGTAGTTAATTCCTCTTGTATTTATTGTACAAGGTAATGGCAACCTTCATCAATGCTTAATAAAAATGCATGTGCAAACATGGAAATTTGGCGGCGTATGTACTGTCACCATTTAACTAGAGTTGCATGAGAATCCAAAGATCACCCTTCATGATTTCCAACAACAACATCTTCACATAGATTGAGATTGACGTACACATCTTAACACAGATTGAGTTTGAGGTATGTGAGTTGGTGGGGTACGATCGAGATCTTCTCCCATATCTTCGAATCTGGAAAACCTACACATTGTACGGTTAGTATTTAATGAAAGGCTTTGGCTAAGCCATCGGCGACATGACCCCTGGAGTTAATGGCTTAGGCTTACATCACCGAATTAAAATTAAAACCCAACTTTGATTTTAATACTTTATTTCCTCCGCAGGGTTTTATTTCCTAAGTCTCAGTTGGCCCCATTAAATTCTTATCCCAACCCTAACAAAGAAAAAATGTCATTGGTATGAGTTTTCCACAGTCCATTGAAGATAGATAAAATGCTTTTGGATTTAACTATGTATATTTTTTTCTTCGACGTTTCGAATCACACTCAGTGATCCATCATCAGGAAGAGGAAGAATCTGATTGAGTTAAGGATTGTATTTGTTGTTATAACTTTAGTTCTAGAGAATTCTTAATTACCAATTCTTATTTGTGAATTTGTATATGAATCCAATTGAATGCCTTTCCATATCATTATGTAAAATTTTATTATTGCAACCCTAACTCTAACACTAATTAAACCTTGACCCTAACCTGATTGAACTCGTATGATAACCCTAACTCTAACAGTAATTGAATTGTAATTGTAACCCTAGGTATTGTTGAAACCTAACCCTAATTGTATCAAAACCCTAGAGAACTTTAATTGAACCCTAACCCTAAAATAGACAATAACCCTTACCTTAATTGAACCCTAACTCCAATCCTAGCCCTAATTTAAGACTAACCTTAACCCTGACCTTAATTAAACCCTTATTGAATTATAACCCTAATTGATCCCTAACCCAAATTGAATACTAATTGAACCTTAACCCTAAGTGAATAGAAACCTTAATTAAACTCCAACCATAATCCTATTTGAATTTTGACCCTAATCATAACCATAATTCAACCCTAACCTTAATTGAACCCTAACCCTAAACATGAGTTCAATTAAGTTTAAGGTTCAAATAGGGTTAGACTTTAATTAAAATTAGGTATAGGATTCACCAGGATTAGGGTTGGGCTTGGGGTAAAGATTAAGGTTCTATGATAGAGCTTGGGGTTAGTGTGTTTGGGTTCAATTCAGCAAGGGTTAGTATTAGGGTTAGGGTTATGGTTCAATTAGGGTTTCATTAATGTTAGTTTTAGAATCATAGTTATGTTTAGGGTTGGATATAAAATTAGAGTTAGGTTTGAAGTTAATTAGTGTTAGTTTTAGGGTTGGGGTTATGGTTAGACTTATAATTAATGTTAGTATTGGGATTAGATTCTATCACTTTAATAAAAATAATCTTCTATAAATTCATTCAATTTTTTTTTGAAATTATATAATTTAAAATATTTTCAAATTTACCTATGTTGATATATGACAGATATAGCAAATCTAAACTCTATACCATTTATAGTTAACTTGACATTGTGTATAAAAAGGTTTAAGTTATGAATGTTATAATATAAAAAATAAATGTGTTTTCAATGTTTATTTGTCAGTTTAAAAGATGTGCCAATAATGCTGCAATCACTAATGATTAATTTTTTCTTGATGGTTAAAATAGATTGGTAAGTAAATTTATCTATAATAAGTAAATTTATCATTGATTTTTTCTTGATAAGTAAATCAATATTTCATAAATTTATCCATAATTCTTATTTAATTTTTCTTAATTATATTAAATTATATTTTATTAAATTTTAAAAAAAATTAAGTTGCTTATAAATAATTTTATGTGTTTTTTATAATTAACTTGATATTGTGTATAAAAGGTTTAAGTTATGAATTTTATAATATAATAAAAATAAATAAAAAATTGTTTTCAATGTTTATTTGTTAGTTTGATGTGAGAATAATGTTGCATAGTAATGATTAAATTTTTCTTGATTGGTTAAGTGATATTGTGAAATTATTCTATGTTAATTTAATGTTATGAATGCTATATAATATAAAGAAAATATTTCTAATATATTTTTAATGCATCTTTATATTTTATAAACAAACATCTAAAATAAAAATGTGACTGTAAAAAAAATACAACTTAATGAGTGAACATACATTTAAAGTTAAAAGTGAAATTATAAAACAAATTGTAAATTTATTTTATTTTTCTTCTATAAATATAATTTTTTTATTTGTCATCCGCCTAGTAATGCCCACTTCTCCTTTTAATGAATGTTTTATTTTGCAAGGGTTGATTTAGTGCTATCGTTGATCTATTTCCTGCAAATATCAACGGTTAACGACATGGCTGGCGACTGTGTTAAAGGAACGAGATCATTGATGCTTAAGATCAACAGTTGTCCGCCATCGTGCGATCAGATGTTTCAGGATTGCAATATCGCGGGCAACCGGCACGTGGACTTCCTTCGTAGTGTATGGTAAGGTGGGCCCCTTATTGCCCTATTGGCAATTATGTCAGCTTGTTTTGAAGGTGGTCGTCAATGATTTTATTTTGTAGAGGGTTGAATTAGCACTGCTATTGATCTATTTCCTATAGATCAATAGTGCCAGCTATCCCACGATCATGAATTATAGGATCGCGATATCATGGGTGCTTGCCACGTGTCTCATCCGATGAGGTCTAAAGAGTTAAGGAAGAATTAGACGGTTCTAAATGTGTTAAGGGGCAGATTACTAAAGTGCTTGTGAGATGCACATGCTTTATTTCAATGCGGATGTTATAATTTTGAGGGAAAATTTTCTCGATAGTTAACGGAAAGGATAGCAACCATTTTTGAAGGAGCAGGATCTCTGATGAGAAGGATCAACAGTTGCCTGTCATCCCACGATGGTAAATCGAGGGATTGCAGTATCGCAAGAAACTGCCACGTGGTTTTCATTTGCGGCTTATGGCATGGTGGGCCCCTTATTGCCCTGTTGGCGATTATGTCATCCTATTTTGAAGGTGGTCATTGATGATTTGATCAAACTGGAGGATCAATGGTTCAAATTTAAATCTATATCAAATGTGGTTGGAGTCGTTCGTGCAGCCCGCGAGTGAGCTTTAATGGCGGATGAGACATTTATTGGCAAGATTTGATTGACATAAAATCAATTTACTTACTTCATTTGTATCACAAGGCATCCAAGTATTTCTTAAAAAATAGTTTCAGAGTCAAAGGTGAAATTGCGAGCAGCTGCATCCAGAAATTGGAGTTTGTGTGAAAAAAGTCGTGAGTTTATTTTCTCTGTTTCCTAGTCATTCTACACCTAAATTTGGGAAGGGGGGTCTGCTATGCGTGTCACTGAGCTCATTAAAATATTTTGTTGGGGCTATAGTTTAATCATTAATTGTGAGGAATTGTAGTATTTTTACTCTATAATTTCCTATCTCTACTTAGTCATAGCCACTTGAAGTGTAACATTGTAGTGAAGCCCTAGTTTGTCTAAAATAGCGCCACCCAAGCAGCACTCTGGCCACATTGAGTATTTGAAAAGAAACTTGTACAATGATTTCCTAGATCAATTTCTATTGTCAACAAATGATAGAAGGAAGGGTGTAGTGTTATTGCGAGGGAAAATCCTAGGGGAGGGGTTGGTGTATAATAGTTCCAACATTGTTGATGCTAGGGTTCCACTCACTGGCTTAGAGATATTTAGATTATGGTATGAACAGAGGAATTTGCCTCACCCTTTCTCAAATGGATGGATATATGACATGGGTAAGCTGGTTGTACCAAATGTGTTCCCTGATGTGGACTTACTTAGGGCAATGGCCATGAGATATGACCCCATCACATGGGTAATTAGAGATAATGATGGAGGGGTTCTATTAGAAATTAACAGAGATGTTATCCAACAGACTTTTGATTTGAGTGAGCCGAGTGATGACTTGGTTCCTATTAATTTTGAGGAAATGAAGCAAGAGTATACAAGATTGAAATCTCTTTTTAGGTTAAGTTGCTTCCACCTTATCTAGTTAAGGCAGGAGGTTCACAATTTCACATCAGCCCTAGTGACCAGGAACCCTTCAGATTGAATTATTTTGCAAAGCCTTTCCTGGCTACTTTCTATTCACTATGTCATATTTTGGGTTTCAGTCCTGGTGTAGTAATGCCAATTGCATACATGTTCATTGGGGTGCAAATACAACACCCTAACTTCTCTGTAACATATGACTTTGCTTCTTTTTTGGTGGAGAGGATAGATGAAGGGTTGTCAAAGCTACAAAAAGGTGATACTGGTACTCAATTCTTTTGGTATTCCATGTTGATGCATATGTTCCTATTTAGGAATGTTGATTTCTTTGCTGAGAAGATGAACTTAAGGCAATCAGTTGATGGAGAAAGATTGTCAGTACAGATATGGGCTGCAGATCTATCCTGTAATAAGAAAAACACCAGTTATGTGCAATTTGATAATTGTTTTGCTTCAAGATTATGGGCTAGATTGATGGTAAATGTACCTAGGATCCCTGAGGAAGTGCATGATTTCCTTAGGCCAAAGGAGAGGAAACCAGAATTGAGGGTTTTACATAACTGGGGTGGCATTATCCCATATCCAGTCAGCACTGTCCTGAGAATATATGGATTTCAAGGAACCCCTCACATACTGCCATACAATGTTCCACCAAGACTAGGGTTTGCAGAAGTTATGTGGCAGATGGGTTGTATTCATGAAGACAATCTTATTGGAAAGGGGAAGGGAACATTATTCCCTGATTATACAGAAGTGTCTGACTTTACATTTTCAAAGGGAGGTTGGACACATTTTGATAAATTCTTTGTTGATTACTATTTGAGATTTGGTCCAAGGTGACAACATGATCCTAAAGGTTTCTTTGCTCTTTTCAGACAAAGAATAAAAGGTGGCAAGTTTGCACATGAGTTCAATTTCCCTAAGGACCTGATCAGAAATGAATTTGATTTAAATAAGAAGGAATTGAACAAGGAGAAATGGATAGCTTATAGTAAGATACTAGATATTGTGTATGAAATGGATCCAAATTATGATCCACTAATGGATCTCACTCCATACCATAAGAAAATTGATTTTCTGATGAAAAACTTCAAGGAGATTATGGACACCTTGACAACCAAAAGGATAAATTTAAGGCTAATTCTGGATATGCAAGGACAAAGTGATAGGCCAATTGAAACAAGGTCAGTATATTAGCCTATAGAAAGGCGTCCCATCTATAGGAGGAAAAGGGATACTAGTAGTGATGAGGAAGAAGTAGATAGAAAGGGGAAGCAAATAATGAAGGCGCCTCCACAACCAGGTCCAAAATTCAAAGTACCTGGGGCAGTCAAGATCATTGAATTACAGAATTCACCAGAGCGCAATCCCCCATCACCACCATCTGAGCCACGTCCTAAGAGGAAAAGAACTGATCACCCACTTGAGGATCTCACAGATGAAATTATTGTTACTAATCAGGACATGCAGGTTGGTATGCCTTCCCCTCTTAGGTCAGTTGAATTGGTTCTATCCAATTTGGATATGAAGGGTAAGAGTGTGTAGGATGCAAGAATGAAGGCTTGCAAGGAGTTCTTAGATGACAATGCATTTGTAAAGACTTGTATTCTTGCAATTGGCATGGAGGATGAAATTTGAGGAATATCAAAATAAATGCAAGGAGAGAAGAGAACAAGATCAGGAGAATGATAAAGAAGTAAAAGTTGAACTAATGGAATAGTTCAAAAACATCACTCCTGAAGAAGGGAGTCAACTTGTGAGTCAGGCTAGTATTTTGATTTTGCCTGAATGGGACATCGCAGATGCAGTGGCTTTCATTGCCATTATGAAATCCAAGAATCCTTTTCAGGATTCTAAAAAAGAAGTAGTTAAGGCAGCATTACAAAACTCTGCCTTTAGTGAAGAATATGAGACCTTAGCAATTTGGGCATTGGCTCCACAAGGAAGAAAGCTAGACATTGTTGATATTAATCCAAATTTCAAAGGAGGAATAATAATAAAGAGGGCTTTAGAGACTTCAACCACCGAAGCCAGTAATTTAACTGTGAATGTGGCTAAGTTGGCTCAAAAGACTGCTAAAAGGGAGGAGGCTGAAAGAAAGAGCCTAATGGAGAAGTATAACATTTTAATTTAAGAATATAGTAAAATGCAACAAAGGAATGTTGAGCTACAAACTAAAGTGGAAAGGTTCAAGTATAGACATATTGGGGAAACATCTAGTGCTCCAGGAACCAGCACATTACCTCCCACAGTAGGGTCAATGCCTCATGCTTCTCCAAATGTTTCTACACCAGGGTCTCCTATTCAAAATCTTGCTCTCACCCCTCCTCTAGAAAAAATTGATGAAGAAACAGAGTGCTCTGTTGATCCAACAAAGAGGTAGCTCATACAGAAAATTGATGAATTACAGACATCATTAAGGGAAAAAGAGGAGGGTTTTCTTTCAAAAGAAAAATAAATTGTTACTACTTTTTTGGAGCATTTAAATGAAATGGTAGATAATAAATTTCCCTCTATACATTCTTTGTATTCTTTTCTATTTGAAGCAATAAAGAATATTGATAGGGATCAGGGGATAGTGATTCCAATAATTAAAAATTGGATCCCTAGGGAAAATGATCTAGATATTATGAATAAAGCCTCAAGGTTTGATGTAAATAACATGCCTTAATCATTGAAGCCTACTTATATATTAGTGAAATCATTGCAAGGTTTTCAAACCTTACCAGATGATTTAAGTAGGAAGATTAGGGAGTTGGTAAATAATTTCAAAGATTGGGGTAACACACTGTTACCTGATATAATTGATGAGAAGGGGGAAATCAGAACACTCCAACAATGGCAGGATCAAGCGAGTAAGGTCATAAATAATCAAATTAAAGTAATTTGTGATGACTTGGATTATGATTTGTTGGTGAATTGTATGGATAAGATTATGGGTACCAGCTCATTTTTGGAATCTTTTGAAAGAGATGCTAATTAGGTAGTGGTAAAGTATATGCCTTATTGTACAAAGGTAAGTGAGGTGATTAATTTTGACTGGCCAACTAACGATGAATACCAGAGGTGGGTGGCTAAGTATTTGAATGATGATGAGTAAAAAGAGTGGGTTACCGATAGGTGGCAAATCAGATGCTGCAGTTACAACGATTCCAGTTTTGTGTTGATGGCTTTCTTGGCATGGGTTTCGCATGGTTTTTTGTTATTGCATCAACCTTCCTCTGCCGACATGATGAATGAGAATATGCTCTAGGATGATTACAGTTGTAACAATTTTTGAAATATCATCAGGTGCTCTAATCGACTGGTGACATGTGTACTTTATGGCCCGAAGCTTGTATGATCCTTCATTTTTCTATAAGAAGGATTTCAAGGCCAGAAGTATGGGTTAGCAAGTTAGATAATTTTGATTGAGTCTAGGCAAAGTTGCAGAGCTAATTGTAAAGATCAATGGTTTTAGAGAGAAATGCAATTTAGGTTCTGAGTCACTCTATGATAGGTTTTAAGTTCATGAGGATTTAATGTTGCATAACAGTATTAGCATTTGAATCAAAAAGATAATTTCAAGCTCATCTCTCTCCATTATATGTGCATATCTGAACTTTGAATAAAATAACTAAGGGTTGTTTCATTCAACTCACTGTTGTAGTGTGTATGATTCTATTTTAGCTTTAATTCAAGGAATTAATTAAAGGAATTAATTAAAATGCTTGAATGGGATTATAAGGAGATATGTTTTGCATATTTGATGGTTTTAAAGAAATGCAATTTATGTTTTGAGTTCATAGAGATTTAATGTTATATAATAGTACTAGCATTTGAGTTGAAATGAAAATTCGAGCTCATGTCTCTCCATTGTACATGCATATCTAAACTTTGAATGAAATAACTAAGGGTTGTTTTATCCATCTCACTGTTGTGGTGTGTATGATTCTATTTTAGCTTTAATTCAAGGAATTAATCAAAATGCTTGAATGGGATTATAGGCGGATATGTGTTGTATAAGGATTTGATAAGTAGTCATGGGTTAGAATGCATACTGATGAAATTGTAATGCAATATTGTCAGGGATCTTATATGTGATGTATTAAATCTATTATAAACCTCTAGATGCTTATGAATTTGACTCCTGCAATGGATATATGGCACTGATCTAAGTTGTAATTATTAGTGTAGTTTAGTATTTGTTTGTCTTTGCCTAGAGCTTGCTACAAATTGCAAATCATTGACTATCTTATACAATGGATTGTGTTTAGTTATCTCACGCTTCAAATAGTTGATATTGTCTATGAACAACCAATTCTAGTTGATATTATCTTATAATGTTGAGCTATTAAGTAAGATCATCTGCTATTGTTAATGTTGTTTATAATAATGGTGCAGAGGTTGTAAACACATTAAGGGATCACCCTCCCGGGTCTTGCAGAGCCCGAAGTGTATGAGGCTTTTAAAGTCCTTGTCAGTTGGTCCAAGTCCTTCAAGCTGCCTTCGATTGGAATTGGAAATTCCATAGGTATATTAGAAGACAAACCTGGTTACATTGTAAAAAGAACCAACATACACGTCAACCACTAAACAACCATCTCTACAACTGACTTTTAATCTTTTATGATCACATGAAACATAAAACACACTAATTTCAAGGTTGCTAACATCACTATTGAAATGTTTTAATTTTTTGACATTTCAAATACTAAAAAGTACATCATTAAATTAATTATGTAATGGCATAAAAATTAAAAACATCATGAATTAATTATGTAACCACATAAGTCAAATATAATTCTATCAAGAAATTAATATCAAATAGCTAATATAATCGCATAACTTATACATTTCAATGTCATTGATCTTCTTCTTCATCCAACTCTTTGTCTGTATCATCCGATCCAAATTCAACATTGTAAGGATTGGTCATATCATCATCATTGTCATCGATATCAATTTCGATAATGTCATCATCCACACGGATGTCATCTTCATGAACATTAACTCATACATCATCATCATCTAGTTCCTCCTCTTCAACATCTTCGCAGGGACATCATCAACTAACCGTTGATCCTAATCATCATCTACATCATCTTCTAGTTCTTCAGTATCTTCTTCTTCCACCACATTATACTTTACCGCCTTCCTCTTGGATCATGTCTAACAAAAAATGACCAACCCGGTTTTCCTAGAACCTCTTATTAAAATACCTACTCACATTGGCTTGGAAGAACATAGGGCTCATGTCCAACTCACTCAATCAACCTTGTATTAACCATGGTAAATCCATTATCATGTTCAATAATAGTTCTCTAAGGATCATTTTCATTCAATCGTAGCCTATACTATAGGACGACGAACAAAATTAATCTGAAGGAGTTAAAGTCACACTCAAGTATATCATCCAAAATCTCATAGTATCAATTTTCTGAGACTTCTGGATGTATGTCGCTTCTAGATGAAACATTAGTCACCTAAAAGACTACAGTTATACCAAAATCACAAGTTTTCTTCATGTCATCCAACATTTTGATTCAAAATTTACAACCATTGCACCACATAGCCTTGTGGTGTTTCAAACATGTAAAACTTATTGCAATATCGTCAGTTGATAAACATATTTATTCTTGGCTGAATGTATGCAAAGAAAATAATCTCAAGATATATATACATTAATATACTTGAAAATAATTAAATAATATGGGTGATTAATATATTTATACGTACCTGTTTATCTCTTAAACCATATGCTAAATCAATTTCCCTTTGTGTAACACTGGAATCTCCATTACGATGAGCTTCTTTAACCAATGAAGTCACACCTTCCATTATTAATATGCGACCAGATTGTTGACATCGTTCAATCCATACCGTCATCCAATCAAGATTGTTGGTGACGTACAAATGTAGTGTATCCCACTCTCGACCAACTGTACCCAAAAAAATTGAAATTCACAAACGACGTATAATTAGTTAAATACCATAGTATACGACCTTAATTTATAATTGATGTATATTGAAAATTAAAAATTAAATAAGTACAATATACATAAAAACCATATGTAAAATGCATTCCAATTAATCTCCATGACCATCTTATAATTACCTCTCACTTTCTTCAATCTACCTTTCCCCAACAGGTACTCCCCTTTGAATTTGTTAATGGAGTTAGGATCCCAAATGCGATCTACATGGATCTTTGTTGCAAACTTAGGAAGATATTCAGTATTGTACACCATGGTCTGGTATACCACATATCCCTCCACCATAGAACC
>VDFB02237922.1:0-30019 GCA_007258455.2 Sequoia sempervirens | reverse complement strand
AATTTAATATTCCTTGGAAGGATAAAATGAATTAAAAATTCCTTGAGAGGTTGATTAGGCTAGTTAGTGAAGAGTTAAGAGAGGATGGTTAGGTGGGTAAAAGTTAGAGGCCAACTTGCAAAGTTGGAGGATGTGAGGACACCTCTAATCAAAGGATTATGCATGTGCACATCCTAATGATGAGATTAGAAGAAGGATTAAGATAAGATAAAAATAATGGAGGATGTGACATGAGGAGAATTAAATAAATGGAATATTTATTTAATTCAATTGATGGAAGGAGGATTAAAGATATAAGGTATTATTGATTAAATACCTTAGGGATTTGGCAGAATTAAAGCTATTAATTAAATAATAGCAGTATTACTTAATTAACGAAAATAAGATGAAAGGGGATGAATTTGGATAAATTAAGTGTCCAAATTTAGACATCTACAAGAATAAAGTAGATCAATCATGACACTTTCATTAGCTGCATCTTAATCACAATAGTTTAATTTCATCATTTTCATTATCAATATCATAGCAACATCTTAATCTTAGCTTATTATTTTACATCATCTTAGTAATCATGTAATGTAGGAAAGATTTCTTGCATTTCCAGCATCTCATTCTTCAGGTTGTCATTTGTAAAGTCATGTGCATACACAATCTGAGAGCAAAAATGACTTGAAGAATCCTTGGAGATAGAGGACAATAAGATGCCATTGGAGAGTTTGTTTGTTTTGATTTGATTATCATTTGAATTCTCTAATATAATGTTTCATTGGTGTGTTGTATTATTTGCTTATGCACTCACATTATTCATACAAACAACATCAAAGAATAGGCTATGACCAAACCTGTTATCTACAATTCATCTTGTGGTTGGGGGAGAAGCTTGGGAGTGAGTCTCTTGGATACCTCAAGCAAAAAGACTTCGTCCACAATGACACCTGCAATAAGATGAGAGACCTTTGGATAAAGAGGGAAACGAAGGAACTTTGGCCACTACACAAGGGGAATTTCCCTAGTGGTTGAGGAGCACCTATAAGTGGTCCACTTCAAGTGCAACTTTATTAGTTTACACTTGAATCTACAATAAAATATTGGAACAAATCATAGCTTTAGTATCAAGAGAAACATGTCGATCAAGAGACAATTGGAAAAAAATAGTCAAATTTATTTCTTTCCAAATGTTGAAGATAATCTCCACCCTCAAATCATGTCAAATATATGGTTGAATTTATGAGGGATGCTAGGCCAATCCCTTAAAAAACCTATGTGTCATGAAAAAGGTTCTAGTGTAGAGGGCTTGAAGAAATTGTGAATCCAAGTACAAACATTTTAGGCTCTGGGAAAAAACTTTGAATAAGTACTTGAAAGACTTCAATTTCCCACAAAATTGGAAATGGGGGTTGATAACTCCCAAATGGGATAACTTGGAGCCAACATGAAGGCCTTTGAAAATAATACACCAAGCAAAGTGGGCCAATTTGGGCTCTAGAACAACCAACCAAATGGTGTGAAATTTGCATTACCAAACAAAGATTGGTGATTGCAAATGTCATCATTGACTCAAAATAGGAACCATGGGAAAGTGGGGAGAGAGACAAATATATCCTTATAGTGGTTTATAATTTTGAAGAGCAATGTTTGGACATCGGTTCCAATCTTTTCACCGAGGCCTAGAAGAATTGATACCACTTTTGTGAATCATATCAACTGAAAATACACCATGATTGTATCAAAAGTTTCATGATCTTGATTAGAAAGGTGAGACTTGGATTTAGATCCATCTCATGAAAGAAGAGTCATGGAAGCTCTCGAGAAAAGGTCTTGTAGAGTTCTAACTCCTTTCTTGTAAAATATAAAGGCATGAATCTAAGTTAGCCTTCAAATGGGTGATTGTGATCTTACAAGATGAGAGACCACTAGATATTCTATTGGTTGATGGAAATACCATTACAAAATCCATAATCATTCTAGAAAATTTAGGGATTCATGGCTTCTTAATCTCTCTAAATAATTTTATCACAAAATTCCCTTGGATTTGTATTGAATCTTCATCGTGAGAAGGGTTTGAAGCACAACCCCCTTTCAAGCAAGTCATATCGTAGGATGACCAAAGGTAATACAATTTTACACAAGGATTTTCCAAGCTTCATCGCCCTAAAGGGCACAAATGATCAACTTCGTGCAAAGAGCCAAACCCTCACACTAGGTGTATAAAATCCCCAAACCTCCAAAATCTCAGGGGAGGTAGCAAAAAATGCCAAATCATCCTATGAAATCCCCTATGATTTTTTTAAGAAACCTAAAGAAAAGCACAAGGAAACTTTTCCAACTTCATATAAGAGGTCTTACAAGGAGCCCAACATGAAGAATAATAAATATGAGTGGTCACAAGAATCTTGGAACAAACCTAAAATTTTGGTGAGAACAACTTCTCGAAGGTGAAGGGGATGCCCCAAAATATGAAAACTTCTCTGGATTACCAATCCATTTCCAATCGTAGGAGTTGAGACAAGAAGACACAACGAGAAAGGATTGTATATAACACAGTGTCTTATTGCACTAAATAACATACCTATTAACTTAACAAAAAATATCCAAGCACTTAAGGGCCTATTTGATATTTTTCTCCTCTTCTAAGAGTGTGAAGAAATAATCATCTACAAAGTGGTCATTAACAAGATGATTTGAGGAATCATGTAAAGTTACACCTTTAACCAACCTTTGAGGTGTAGAATATCCAAAAGATAACTAAATCCTTCAACCATGAGCACATAGAGAGTTGAAGCCAAGGGACAACCTTGGAAAATGGACCTAAAAATCCCAAAGGCATTGGATTGTTGACCATTAATAGTAATGCAAGTTGATAAATCTACAAAGAGCATGGTAACTAATTGAGTGAAGTGAGGCCCAAATCCTAGAGCTTGAAGCACACCCAAGATGAAAGGCCATTCAATACAGTTAGGCCTTGGAAAAATCAATTTCGAGTAATGGAACCTTCTAATGAGAGTGCCTAGCTCATTCCATATCTTCCCAAATTGTAATTATATTATCTAAAATATATCTAAAGATTTAATTAAACCAGTTTTCTCAAGCCTTACAACTTGAGGAAGGAGATGGTGCACTTTCAAAGCTAAAGCTATGCAAATTATCTTATAAAAGACATTGAGTAAGGTGATAGGACTCCAATTACAAATATCCCTCAAGTCTCTAGACTTTGGTATGAATTTAATATTTCTTTGTTGATTAATTTTCATAATGATTTGAAGTGGAAGGATTCAAGGTAGACTTTGTGTAGGTCGTCACCAACACAATCCCAAAGAGCCTTCTAAAATTCACAAGGGAAGTTATCACAATTGTAGGCCTTGTTATTAGCCATGGTATGAACAACCTCCACGAGTTCAAAAATAGAGAGAAGTTGATCACAAAAATATTTTTGTGTGGAGGAAATTCATTAGGGAAAAAATTAGAGGCATTCTTGAATAGCCTAATCACATTCATCTTGGAATCTAATTTTCCTAAACATATAAAACTTGCTCATAATGCTTGAAAAAGCTTGGATTATTTTTCTCATCTTTAATCTAATTGATACCATGTGAAGTGTGGCAAGCTCTGAGAGCTTGGAATAATTCCTTAGAAGCTTTATCCCCAACCTTAAGCTAGTTTAGTTTGGATTTGATTTGAGTGCCTCAATTTGAATGGTTATCAATGATTTATTTATGATGACAAAGCTCAACCACCCTAACCTGCAAAGTATGGGAAAGGGGTTTGGCTTCAAGAGATGCAATAGCCCTACAAAGCTTTAAGGTTGTGGCCTCATATGTATGGCCCTCGAAAGATTTCTAGTTGGTGACCATAGATGTGAGGAAATCATGAAGTACACCTGATGGTTTTATTCCACCAAGCAATCTAGCTAGTCAACTGAGAGGGCCAGGCTTCTAAGTTTCTGCATCTTCCTAATGTGGGCTAGTGAAGCCTAATGATTAAGCAAAGAGGTATTTAAAATAATTGTTTTAAAAGTCTAAGGTATTCCCACTTTGCATTGAATTTTGAACCTAAAGGGAGTGTGGTTTGAAAAAATGACTTCCAACAAAGCTCCATTGAGAGTGAGAAATAACTAGCAAAGGAAAAAATAATAATCATCACATTATCCAAGTGTTTAAATATTATCAAATTTTTCCTAAAAATTATTCCACGTATACCAATGGGAATGATTGTGGCAGTAGCCCAAAATAAGATTAACAAAGACCTAATTTACTGCACATGTAATACCATGTCTCACGTTCGCCAGGTTTCCAACATAAGGATAGGGTCCCATATTTATCATATGCCATCTCCACCATATTAAAGTCCCACACATAACCCATGTGTTGAAAGACAATCAATCAACAATCCATCACCACAAAATAAATCTCTCAACAACATCATTGGAAACATAAATATTTATAATACCAAAAGAATGAATTTCAACATTTAAGAGGATCCAAATCACACAATTTATAGGTCAAAATTATGGTCTACAACATGTTGAATCCACCTAGGAGAGAGAAAGGTGACAACCCCTCCACAACCAGTATTGTGATTGCTGCAAAACATTGAGTTGGTTCGCCAAATAACATGAAAAGCAACAAAAAGTAAAAAAAACAAAAATATTGACTTTCTATAAACAAAGAAAACCTAAATTTGACTATTTCTGACAAATATCACACATTGAATATTCCTTGGGGAGATCAATAATATCTCAAACATTCCAAGAGATAAAATTTATTAACATGAATCAAGGGGCATTTCATCACTATCTGACTTATTAAGAGAAGAATAATGATCCTGCAAAAATTCTTCTAAAGAGAAAGTACCCAACTAAATGTTGGGGATTAACATTCTTTACTTTTCTACAACATGATCTCCCTCCTCCAACAACCCAAGCAAAATGCAAGAACATCACATATATTTAGGAGAAGGGGGAGAGTGAACAAGAAATTTTAGGTAAGAAGATAAAATCGACACTAGTTGGGGCTTCTAATAAAATATTGGCCTAGAGGAAGGCTCATCAATAGGTGGGATAGTTCCTCTTTCCCATTCTCAAAATTTTTGGGCTATACCTTACCATTTGGTTGATCCATAGTGGTCTAGGCTTTAGCCTAGGGGCCACTAGAACTAGCATTCTTATTTTTGTAGCATGAAATCGTTGTCAAATTTTCTATTTTCAAGGAAGGAATGCAATTAGGGAGGTGACTTAACCCAAGTGGCTACCAATGGAAATCCTTAATCTTGTTCTTAGTGCATATTGGAACCAAAAACAAGTATTAGGAAAATTGAGGTATAAGACACGTTGGGTGTGACGAAGATGTCCAATATGAATGTCCATAGATTTTTTTCAAATCCTTAAACAAATTGACCTCGACACATACACCCATGGTTGAAATTCTAACACTGATGCACAAGCATACCACATGCCATGCTTGAGAATGGCCTTAGTATGGAAAGCCTCAATAAAGGAAAAAATAAATAACCCTTTAGTGAGGTTTTGGACAATATCAAGCTAGACGCCATGCAAGGCCCAATGCTTGTTAACCTAGTGCCAAAGTATGATTTCAAGGGGAGTTATTCCAATAAAATAGCCTATCAAAGTAAAATTATCTAGCCACTTACATGCATTATGAGGCTTAAGGATGGGAAAAAACACATCCTCTAGGAATTCAAAGTGTGTATCTCGTGAAAAACTTTTGGAACAAACTTTTGGGCTTGCTTGTTCAGAGGTGGCATTGTGTAGAGATACCAAACTATCAACACTAGTATGAATTGATAGGTTGAAGCTATTTGAGGCCATAAAAAAATAGCTTAAAAATACACAATAAATGTGGAAGGTTTAAGGATTTCCTATACCGAAGGTGTGGTTTTCATAAGGATAGCAAAAGATAGCATAAAAACACAAACCCTAGCAAAGTCGAGTTCCCCAAGAATCAATTTGAACATTTTATTAATAGAGTTTTAAATGTTAGCTTTTGGTAGGTAATTTAGTTCATATAGTTTTGGTAGTGAGATAAATCATGACATTTAAAAGGTTAATGCTTTAGTTTAAGATCTATATTCAATTATAGATGCATATCTCTAGTTTCTAGGTTTGTAGCATACCTTCCAATTTAAGATTCGTAAATAGTTCAATTGTTAAACCTGTTAATTTTATTTATGTAATTTGCAATGAAAGTTCCAATTTAGGGAAAGCAATCCCCCAATAATCTACTACCCCTCCTTTTTAGGAGGGATCAATGAAACACCTCCTATTTGTATTTTGTCTTTTGTCTACTTAATTGTTCTTGGATTGTGGATGGTCTATTATTCTTAAAGTATGCTCATTTAAAAATAATTAGCTTTTATTTTGGAATTATCTCAATTTCAAAAGCAACCTACCTACATCTTAATAGATTGTGCATGTGATTGCATGTTGATCCTATGAAGTTTAGAAATATAGTAGATTTTATGTTTATACCCAAAAATGACTTGGAAAGAGAAAAAAATTGAGTAAGGTGAAAATATAAGCAAAAATAGGTAAAGCACATTATGTAGTCTTATTACTCAAATCATGCAACACCATGTTTTTGAAATGGTGGATTATAGTAGCTAAAAAAACTTCTCCAAATTCTAAAAGGTGTAAATTTTAAATTGAAGTTACAAAAGAGAGGAATGAAGAGAGGATTGCATGTAGACAATTTGACATAGCACATGTATAACATGTGTTCCATAACATTAAACCATATTTTGGCATGCTAAAAAAATAATGTTCAATAATCAAAGTACTCTCCTACACACTAGGTTTGGAAGCAACAAAAAAGTAAGCCTTGTTAGAATTCTTTGCTAATGGAGAGAAATAATGATATTATTTTTAATGATTTAAGTGTATGTTCTTTACAATTCACATTAATTTTTCCAATAGAGTTTAAAATGAACAATATGTCCATTATTTAATAATACAAACAATGGAAATATTCATTGTGAATGTATATGTTCCATTTGTGTAGAATCTTCCCAACAAGAACACAGTGGTCAACATGTCATATTTGTATTGTTCATATATAATATTTTCAAGTTCTGGAAAGTTTTGTCAAAGAAGCTCTCATACAAACAACACTATATGTTGACATCTTTCTTATGTAATATGTATATCAAATTACGTTGGAGGGAAAAGTCCGCCCCTATTGTAAGTTAATGAGTAAACATAACTTTCTACAAAAGGATCCATCCAACAAAATTGAGTAATAGTATGAGTTGTAACAAGGTTCATATGGAGGAAAATGAACTTTTTTGCCTTGATTTTTGTATTTACTTAAAAAATTTGTGTATTTATTGTGAATTGTGGAAAGTATTTAGACAACATGTAGTTTATTGTATAATGTAACTTTGAGATGACAATAAAATTTTGGTTCTTGTATATATGCTAGATCTAGCCAAATATTACAAGTGAGATTTTGTGCAAAGGGAATCAAATTGCATAAATGACATTTGCCCCTTTTGGTCAACTTCTCATAATAATTTTCAAAAGTATTAAGGGAATCTATTTTAATGACATTGTTACAAGTTTTCACATAATTACGTGTTAATATTTGGAATGACAACCTACAAAAAAATTGATGTTTAAATTTATCTAGGTTATGCAATACATAATTTGCATATATTGAAAGTGTTGGAATAGCAAATAATGAATGCAATATTCAAAATACAATGAAATGAATCAAGCACATTGCAAAATCCAAATAACTATATTAGAATGTGTAGAATACAATTATCACTCCTTATTTATATAGAACAAGGAGGAGGTAGGAAGGTGAAACAGAAAGACTAACCCTCCAAGTGATGTGACACATGTAGAACACTTGGAACAATTGTGAAGGCATGCGCCAAGTGTCTATGAGCTGAGACAACTAAACCCCTAAGTGAACTTAAACTAGTTTGAATAGGACTACTAGGTGTAGGAACACAATAAATGATAACTAGATACATAAAGATACTTTTCACACTAACACCCCCCCTTAAGTGATACTCAAGGAGTAAGTAACTGAAAGATGAGTCCCAACAACAAGGCTTGATAAGGTACTCATGTACAAAATAATTTTTTCTCACAAATAGAGTAAAGGAGAAAACCTAGTGGGAAAAAACTCCTCTCCAGAAAATAGAACTATATACAAAGGAAGACTTAAGACCCCCGAGGACAACTTCCTTTATCCCAAGCAACTATTGTAATACAATATAGTGAGGTGATGCTAAAGGTTTAGTGAATGTGTCTACAACCTATTCCTTAGTACACAAATACTCTAAGGATAGAAAACCATCATGGATAAGTTGTCGAATGAAGTGCATATGAATCTTGATGTGCTTTGTTCATTGATGCTCAACTAGGTTGCATGAATGTGAATGACACTTTGGTTATCACACCAAAGTATAATAGGACGATCAAGTGGCAAGACCAAACTTTGCAATAAGTTGTTGAAGCCATTGTACCTCCTGGCTAGCAAGAACTACTTCTTGATACTCAACCTCGGTAGATGATAATGTAATAGCGGTTTAATTCTTGCAAGACCATGCAACTAGACAAAAACCAAGAGAAAAAGAAAAATTGGAAGTGGACTTCCAAGAATCAACATCTAGGATGCCCAATCCGAGTGAGTGTAGCCTACTATCCATGAAGTCCATGATATGTATTGAATGCCAAAATGAGTGTTGTTGCTAATGTACCTCAAAATACTCTTGGTTGCCTTCCAATGACTCTCATGAGGGTCGTAAATAATGGAAGACAATCCCAACAACAAATGTAATATTTGGACATGTGTGTGTCAAATACAAAACACTACCAAATAACTGTCTATATAAAGTAGCATCAACACTAGGTGTGGTGCAAGTGGTAGTTAAAGTGATTTACAAGATTGAAATGGTGTAGGTGGAGGCTTACAATCACTCATATGAAATCAATGAAGCAAGTCAATGGCATACTTTTCTTGGTATATGGAAATCACCTAAGTAGACCAAAGAACTTGAAGACCAAGGAAGAAATACAAAAGCCCAAGATCTGTCATGTCAAAGTGTGCCACCAAACTATGTCGAATATCCTAAATCATGGATGGGGAACTACGAGTAAGGATCAAGTCATCAACATATAAGAATAGTATCAAAAGTTCATCAATCTTCTCATACCTTTTTTGGTATTTTCAAATAGGGCATCATGCACATGGGGATGGCCGCGATGACTGCCTTGACCATCAACACCCTGCCTGCTAGGGAAAGCCACCTGCCTCGCCAACTCTCAGTTTTGATCTGCACAACTCTTCCCATAGAGACGATTTGGCCGGCCCAATAAACAGGGGGATGCCCAAATATTTCTAGGGGAGGTTACCCGTATTGAAGCCCAAACCACCTGCAACGCTACGTTGCAAATTTGTTGAAGAAAAAGATGACTGATTTATCTTTGTTTATAATCTGGCCCGCTTTTGTCTTTAATTTCTCCAGTGTCACCTTAACTATTTTAGTTTCCTCGATAGAAGAGGTTCCAAAGAGAACAATGTCATCCGTGAAGAGCTGATGTGATAGTGCAGGGATACAGTCTGATGATGAAACACCTTTCCAGATTCTTGACTTCCTTAGCTTGGCGATGTGGCAACTCAAGGCTTCATTCATTATCACAAAGAGGAAGGGGAATAAAGGGTCCCCTTGACGGATGCCCCTCACGGTGTTGAAGAAACCACAGGAGGACCCATTGATTATCACTAAATATCTTGGGGTTGAGATGTATGCATAAACCCAACTTAGCTATTTGTCCTTGAACCCCATCTTCTCCATTACCTTTATCAGGAACCTCCATCTCACCCTATCGTAGGCCTTGCTCAGGTTTAGTTTAATAATCATGCCTTTCCGCTTAGATTTTTTGAGTGAGTGGAAGGCTTCATGTGTGACGATTACCCTGTCCATAATATTTCTTTCTAGAATGAAACCGGTTTGTTCCTTTGAAATTATTTATGGCAAAAGAGATTTGAGCCTATTCGCCATTACTTTCGTAATGATTTTATGAGCTATGTTACAGAAGGAAATGGGCCTGTAGTCAGAGAAGGATTCACAGTTCTCTTTTTTTGGGATCATAGCAATGTTGGTGTTGTTAAGATCCTTTAAAACATTAGACTTCCACCTTGATTCTTCCAGCACCCCATGGAGATCCTTTCCCAAAAAGCTCCAGTAAACTTGATAGAAGAGGGCATTAAACCCGTCTGGGCCTGGAGCTTTTTCAGGCTTCATTTGGAATAATGACACTCTTACTTCTTCTAGGGTGATAGTTGCTGAAATATTGACATTAGCATCTTCACTTATCACCTTGTCAATATCCACTAGCATACGACACTCAAGCATTTTCGCCTCCCCATCGTTCCCCAACAAATTTTCAAAAAAAATAATCCCAGCCTTTTGTATCCCTTCTTCATTGCTCACCAATTGGCCCTGCGAATCTTTGATCTATATGATCCTATTCCAGCTTCGTTTAATCTTAGTTGAATTATGGGAAAACTTGGTATTTAAGTCCCCCTCCTGAAGCCACATTTCCCTAGACTTTGTCTTCCAATATATCTCCTCTCTAAGCAGCATTTTGATGTATTCTGTCAACGCCTTCTCCCTTTCAAATTCTGTATTTTTCATGCCCTGAGCAATTATTAATTCACTAAGATCGGTGAGCCTCCTTTCCAAACGTTCCTTTTCATCAAATATATTCCTGAAGACCTCCTTGTTCCAGCACCTAAGCTTTTCCTTCATTCGGTTTAGTTTTTTAAAGAAAATGAACATCTTCAAACCCTTTATTGGCATCGGCTCCAGCCACCAATCTCTCATGATTAATTATGTTTTCATTTCTCAACCACATCCTTTCAAATCTAAATAACCTTTCGGAGGCTTCATCTTCTCTGTGATGATCAATTCCACTGGAAAATGATTAGAGATAGGTGAAGGCCGTATGACCGCCTTTGGGAGAGCTTCTTCCTGCAACCATATTTCTGATACTATAAACCTATCTAATCTTTCTATCTAATCTTTCTACTATATTAGTAAAATCCTTCCTCCATATTTCTGATACTATAAACCTATCTAATCTTTCTACTATATTAGTAAAATCCTTCCTCCTATTAGTCCATGACTTTATATTGACTAGGTTGTTTGTCTCTACAAATTTGCATAAGTTTTTTGTGCTTGTGTGATTTTATGTGTGCCCCCTTTTTTTGTTAGATCCATTATTACATTAAAGTCACCTCCTAGTACAATCTTCATTTCCTTTAATTCTTTTGTTATGGACTCACAAACCAGTTTCTTTTCTTTTGTTTTTATTGGCCCATAGACGTTGAAAAAAATAATTTCAAAATTGGTTTATAGAGAACTTACCTTTAATTGCATCCAAGACTTCTGATTTGAGATTAAGGTCACTTCGTATTTTGATTCATTCCATAATGCTCCAAGGCCACCCGCTGCACATTCCGAGTTGACAAAGAAGCCTTTCCATTTTTTGCATTGGTTCAAAAATGTGGTTGTTTCCACATCTACCAGCTTTGTCTCTTGCATTAATATGATATCCGCATTTTTGCATTCCAACTGGCGTTTAGCCAGTTGCCTCCTGTTAGGGGTGTTTAGGCCCCTAATGTTCCATGTTAGGATCCTCATCTTCCTCCAAGGGAGGGGCGTCCTCCCATGGATCTTTTCATGTAATTTCTGATTGAAGTTTGGTCACCTTTCAGTGACTCTTCTTCCCTTTTTTGTTTGTTCGTCTTCCTCCTTGATCTTGGGGCAGAGACAGTTTTTGCCGATTGGCTAATGTGCCTTGGCTCCGGTATGTCGATGGAATCCTCTTTTCTCAATTTTGCATCCCCTTCTTTCCCATTGATAGCATCTATTTCATAGTTTTCCCCATATTGTAGTAATGGAATTTCTGTTGGGTTAATTGAAGCCCAAATTAGCAAGTTCCTTTCTTATTTCGAAAGGCTTTCTATTTTTTGTAATTACTTCTATTGGCGTGTGTGGCCAATTTAGAAGTTGCATTTTCGAATGCTTCTTTCCTTTAATTCGTTGAAGGCTGTTTGATATATGGATGCTGCTGGCTGAATGTATTGATTCAGAACTTTGTGATTAATAAGAGATAATCCCTGAGTGTGGACGTAGCCATCAAATTGATGGTGAACCACGATAAATCTGGTGTTATTATTTTGTGATTGTTTTAATCTTTATTTCTGCAATTTATTTTTCACTTTTATTCTGCAATTATATTCAACAATTGGTATCAGAGCAGGTTGGAGAAATTTGGTGCAGGAAATTGTGAAGAACTTCTGCAGCCATGGAAGATGCAGACAAGTGGAAAATCGAAAGATTTGCAGGACAAAATTTCAGCCTTTGGAAAGTGCAGATGGAATCTCTTCTCATCAAGCAAGATCTGTCGAATGCATTGGTTGGCAAAGCCAAAGGGAAAGGATCTCTATCGGATGAAGAATGGGATAAGTTGGACCAAAAAGCAAGAGCTACAATCTTTCTGTCGCTCTCCAGCAATGTTCTATTTAATGTCTCTACAGAGAAGACTACACAGGAGTTGTGGGATAAATTGTCTTCAATGTATGAAATGGCATCTGCTTCCAACAAGGTATTTATTATGAAGAAATTGTATAATTTAAAAATGCGAGAAGGAGGGGTTATGTCCAATCATTTGAATGAATTTAATACATCTGTTACCCAGCTGATTTCTGTAGGCATTAATTTGGATGATGAGATCAAGGCTATTTTATTACTGTGTTCTTTACCAAATAGTTGGGAAGGTGTTGTGATGGCAGTGAGCACTTCGGTGGCTGCCAAAAGCAAGCTGAAATTCGATGATGTTGCAGCCACTTTATTGAGTGAAGATATGCGAAGAAAAAATCAGGAACCCTCATCTGGTGAGGCATTAACGGCTGTAAGTATCGGGAATAGAGGTAGAAGTAAAGAAAGAGGCAAATATAATAATCGGAGGAGATCAAAATCCAGATCGCAGTCAAGAGGTAGAATGGGTGCCTATTGGTTTTGTGGCAAGCCAGGCCACACAAAGAAAAACTGCTGAAATTATAAAAAGGCACAGGACAAAGTCAGTAACAATGAAGCAAACGTTGCAGCCGGAAAAGATGATGGAGTTTTAATTTTGGCTGCCGGTGACATGACTGCAGACTCTTGGGTACTTGATTCCGGAGCTTCTTTCCACGCTACTTCATGCAGGCAAGCTTTTACAAATTTCCAAGAAGGTGTTTTCGGTAAGGTTTTTCTTGGTGACAATAAGGAGTGTGAAATTGTTGGTAAAGGTGATATAATTTTAAATTTAAAGAATGGCAGTAAATGGATTTTAAAGGATGTTAGATATGTTCCTTTATTGAAGAGAAATTTAATTTCTATGAGTCAATTAATTACTTCTGGATGTGATGTTAAATTTTCTTTAGAAAATTGGCAAGTAACTAAAGGGGTTTTAGTGATTGCTAGAGGCAAGAAGTTGGGTAATTTGTATATTTTAAAATGCCATGGTGAAGTGGGAGCTGCCATGACAGTCATGGACAACAATTCAGAAATTTGGCACAAGAGGCTCGGTCACATGAGCAAGAAAGGGCTTGAAGTAATGCTTCAACGAGATCAGCTTCCTGGCTTGCAATCGGTGGATTTGCAGTTTTGTGAACATTGTCTTTACGGCAAACAAAGTCGGGCCAGCTTCTTGAGGACAGGCCATGATCAGAAATCAACTCCTTTAGCACTTGTGCATTCAGACGTGTTTGGTCCTACTGAGGTAACTTCATTTGGTGGTGCAAATTATTTTGTCACTTTCTTGGATGATTGCACTAGAAAAGTTTGGATCTACATGTTGAATAAAAAATCAGAAGTTTTTTCAAAGTTTACAATTTTCAAGGCTCTTGTTGAAAATAAAATAGGGCATAAGATTAAATGTATGAAAACTGACAATGGAGGAGAGTTTTGTTCCTCGGAGTTTGATAATTTCTGTGCAGACAACGACATTCGTAGAATAAAGGTGGTCCCATTCACCCCTCAGGAAAATGGAGCAGCTGAGCAGTTGAATCGAACAAGTTTAAAGAGAGCTCGTTGTATGCTCTCCAATGCCGGGTTGGGAAAACAGTTTTGGGCAGAGGCGTACAACACTGCAGTATATTTGATCAACCGTGCCCCATCATCTCGTTTAGATTTTGACATTCCTGAGGAGAGATGGCTTGGGAAGAGAATTTCATATCATCATTTGCGGGTGTTTGGCTGTGATGCGTTCGTGCATATTCCGAAAGAACAACGAACGAAGCTTGATTTCAAATCAAAAAGATATATTTTTCTGGGCTATGGAGAAGATCAGTTTGGTTTTCGGCTGTGGGATCCCGTTGCAAGAAAAATTGTGCGCAGTCGGGATGTTGTCTTCAATGAGAAAAAATTCTCAGGTTTGCAGCCTCTGGACAAATTTTCTGATGAATATTTTAATATTGATTTATTTGAAAACAGTCGTGTTAAGAACACTTCTGTGTCTTTCTCCCAGCCCTTAGTCATTTCTTCCAATTCGAACACCTCTGCTTGTTCGCAGTCATTTAATTTACATGGTCTGCCTTCGCATATTGGTGCCCCTATTTATACAAGCACACAATCTATTACTAGTTCTCAGCCCTCTCTATTTCATACAATGCCTCCAGTTATCAATTCACAGTCACCAATCAGAGAGGAGCGGCCCACACCAATGATATCGCCGCCCTTGATACAATATTCGCTACCTTTAGATAACACACAGCCCTCTCACACCCATCCGCAGCCTCCTCTCATTTCACCGTCCTCTTCACATGGCAATCCGCCTTTTCTAAGTGAGGCGCAACACTCTTTAATCAATTCACAGCCTTTATTGCATGATTCGCTGCCTTCAGATATCAATTCGCAGTCATTAGTGAATGCTTCGTAGCCTTCTTTGGGTAATTCACATACTTCACATTTTAATTCACTGCCATTGCCAAACCATACGCAGCCATTTGGAGTTAATGCGCAGTCTCTACAAGTTAATTTGCAGCTCCAAAACATTGCTATGCTGCCCAACGCCTTTGCCACGCAGCCTTTATTAGCCAAGGCGCTACCCTTTAAGGATAAAATGCTGCCTTTAAAGGAAAATTCGCACCCTTTCATTGTTAGTTCACAGCCTACATTGGCAGGTGCGCTGTCTCCACCATTTAGAACGCAGTTTCCAGAGACAAGCGCTGCCTCTTCTACTCTTATTGATAGAAACTTACAATCTTATCAAGTGGGAATTGATAGTGTATAGAACATTGAAGAAATACAGGGGCAGCAAATTGGACCAATGCAACAGGGCAATGTGGAAAGACAGGGTAGTGGTGTTCATTTCCACAATAATCAGGAAAATATAGAGCAAGGAGGAAATTTGCAGTCTGACAGTCATTCTCATTTAAGGAAATCAATACGGAAGCAGAAGTTACCACAAAAATATGCTGATTTTGAGTTATTTTCTGCTGATAATTATGATTATGAATTATTGCTTTGTGGTGAGGCAGAGCCAGCAACTTTTAAACAGGCTTGCAAGGATGCAAATTTGGTCAAATAGATGGAGGCAATGAATGAAGAAATAGAGTCTCTGCATGCTAATGAGACTTGGGATTTGGTTCCACTTCCGCCAAATCGGAAACCTTTGAAAAATA
The DNA here is from genome assembly GCA_007258455.2 of Sequoia sempervirens. Lineage (NCBI taxonomy): Eukaryota > Viridiplantae > Streptophyta > Pinopsida > Cupressales > Cupressaceae > Sequoia > Sequoia sempervirens. The sequence goes on along the minus strand of VDFB02237922.1, from coordinate 14,318 downwards.
AATGGGTGTATCGGGTGAAAGAGGAAGAGGGAGGTCATCAACGTTACAGGGCCAGGTTAGTTGTCAAGGGTTTTGCTCAAGAAAAAGGCATTGATTTCAATGAAATTTTTTCGCCAGTTGTGCGAATGACTACCATTCGAGCTGTGTTAGGGTTGGCAGCCATTTGGGATCTTGAACTTGAGCAATTAGATGTTAAAGCTGCATTTCTTCATGGTGATGTTGAAGAGGAATTGTACATGGAGCAGCCTGAAGGTTTTGCAAAACCAGGTCAAGAGCATCTCTATTGCAGATTGAAGCGGAGTTTGTATGGGCTCAAACAAGCCCCAAGGCAGTGGTATTTAAAATTTGACAGCTTCATGACTCAGCAACATTTCATTCGTTGTGATTCGGACCCGTGTGTTTATTACAAAAAGCTTCCAAATGGTGAGTTTGTTATTCTATTACTTTATGTTGATGATATGTTGGTTGCTGGCAATAGTGTGAGGATAGTTCGTGAGTTAAAACAACATTTATCTCAGCGATTTGCCATGAAGGATTTAGGGGCAGCAAAGAAGATACTTGGCATGAATATAATCAGAGATAGGAAAAAGAGAGAACTTAGATTATCTCAAGAAAAATATATTCATAAAATCTTAGATCGATTCAATATGAAGAATGCCAAATCTGTGAGTACTCCTTTGGCTGATCATTTTAAGTTATCCTCAGCTATGTGTCCTAAAACAGATGAAGAAAAAGAATACATGAAACGGGTCCCATATTCATCAGCAGTTGGCAGTTTAATGTATGCCATGACTTGTACTCGTCCGGATATTGCTCAGGCACTAGCAGTAGTGAGCAGATTTATGAGTAATCCAGGTAAACAACATTGGCAGGCAGTACAGTGGATATTCAGATATTTGAAAGGTACTTCTGATCGCGGTTTATGTTTCGGTGGTAAGGACATTCATCTACGAGGTTATGTTGATTCAGATATGGCTGGAGATCTGGATAAAAGACGTTCTACCACCGGTTATACTTTCACTTTTGCTGGGGCAGCAATCAGTTGGGTTTCAAAATTGCAACAGGTGGTTGCACTTTCTTCTACAGAGGCCGAATATATTGCTCTTTCAGAAGGGGCAAAAGAACTGATTTGGTTGCAGCGATTGATAGGTAATTTGGGGTTTCAGCAATCTGTTTTTACTCTTTTTTGTGACAGCAATAGTGCTATTCACTTGTCAAAGAATTCAGCTTTTCATAATCGGACGAAGCACATAGAGCTGCGTTATCACTTCATTCGCCATTGTATCGAAGAGGGGAAGCTGCAGGTACAGAAAATTGATACAAAGATCAATCCAGCTGATATGTTGACGAAAGTAGTTCCAAGGGAGAAGTTTGAATTTTGTAGAGCTTCTCTCGGACTTGTGCAGCTCTGATTTTAACTCTGCAGCGGTGGGATATCTCTGAGCAGCAATTTGGTCTTCAAGTGGGAGATTGTTGGGTTAACTGAAGCCCAAATTAGCAAGTTCCTTTCTTATTTCGAAAGGCTTTCTATTTTTTGTAATAACTTCTATTGGCGTGTGTGGCCAATTTAGAAGTTGCATTTTTGAATGCTTCTTTCCTTTAATTCGTTGAAGGTACATTTTGATATATATATGGATGTTCTTTGAATGTAAAGGTATTGAGAACCGTGATTAATAAGAGATAATCCCTGAGTGTGGACGTAGCCATCAAATTGATGGTGAACCCACGATAAATCTGGTGTTATTATTTTGTGATTGTTTTAATCTTTATTTCTGCAATTTATTTTTCACTTTTATCGCAATTATATTCAACAATTTACGGCATGGGATCCTCTTGGTTTTCCTCCAATTCCCCTTCCTCCATTCGGATTGGAGGTTCAGGTTGGGAGTAATTTAAAGGTTCCGCCATTACTATAGCCCATGAATTATCCTTCTCTGCCTTATGTTCCTCCTTAATGTAATGTTTTCCTTCGCCCGTTCCTGATTACTACTTCTCTCTTTCCATATTCTTTTGAATTTTTTTAGTTTTCTTTTGCATTCTTCCTCCGTGTGGTTACGTCGCTTGCAGTTGAAACAGAAGGTTGCCGACTTTTCCACTTTGATTGGTTGTCTCCATTCACCATTTCGTGTTGAAAGAGTTATTTCCTTGGGTTGTTCATTGATTGTGAGAATTCGGACTCTGGCATATACTAGAGATTTCTATTGCTAACCCTATGTTCATCTGTATCATTATCTTCATGTTTCTTGCCACCCCTTGAATTTCTCTGCAAATTTTGTTTACAACCACCCTTGAAACCCTTGCCTGTGCTACCTTCTTCCCTCATTCTTCCCTTCCTCCCCAATATAATGATCAAGTATGTTAACATTTACGCCATATCAATTCATACAATTTTTACTAAACATGAAAAATTGTGTGATTATTTCAGACATGGGAAAAATTATTTCCATTAGACATTATTGACATGCTTCAATATTTTCTTTAGCATTGTTATTAAATTATAGATAATGAAGCAAGATGAGTATGTTGATTATCGTGCATTTTTTTAATGTGCCTACAAGATATTGGTCGTATTAGTTACAACTATTTTCTGCAAGTTGTTATGTGCCTGGTCAAGGGATTGAGATTAATTGGTTAAAGCATTAAGTTTTAATTGTGGAGATCCAAGTTCAAATCCCAAAGGGACATCAAATATAGAATTCTAAGTTGTGATTCTTTGTCTCCCAATAGTTGGCTTCTAGTGTGGAAGTGGTTTCACAATACTTGTAGATTTATAAGTTGTGATTCTTGGTCTTTGATAGGGGGTCTCTAGTGTGGTTGTTAAAAGGGTCTTTTATTAGTCTCATGGTTGTTCTTGCAAGATCTTGTGTTGGCCTCATGTTGATTCTCATATGTGTAGAATATTAGTAAACAACTAGCAATATAAAAATAATTTTTATGTACTTAATTTGTATTACATAAAAATTAGTGATGAACAAGTACTATTTGTGGGCACGTTTTGTGTGTAGAGTTGTCTATAATTTTTATTGTCTCTATATAATCATGACTCTTTTTTAAGGTGTGATATGCTATAGAAAATTGAATGGGTATTTAATTAAGGATGAAAGTGGGCAAGGGATGGTGAGTAGTGATGATTATTTTATGAAAAATGGGCATAATTTTAGTAGAAAATAATTAAAAGATATATGTGTTTCTAAGTAGTACGTTTCTTCTATTTGATTTTTGGTTGTGTGCAAAGTAGCAGATGGAATTTTGTGTCTCCTTAGTTTCTAGATGGTTGTAAAAAATAAGACCATTATTAGATTATAAAAATGTTATAGTAGTTTGCAATAAAGTGAATTAATACAATGATCAAGTATCTAAACATTTACATGATATCGATTTGCATAATTTTTATAAAAAATCATGAGAAATTATGGATTGAGTAGGCATTATTGAGTTACTTTATGTTTTTTTGTGGTTATTGTTATCCCATTGTAGTTAGTGGACTAGAAGAGGTTTCTTAATATTGATGTCTATATTTTTAAATAACCTGTGTATGTATGTATGTATGTATGTATGTATGTATGTATGTATATGTGTGTGTGTATGTATATATGTGTGTGTGTGTGTATGTGTGTATATGTGTATATGTATGTATATATGCGCATGTGTGTGTGTGTCTATATATATATATAAGCACCAAATATAAATAGAATACTAGTAATCAAGGACACAAATATCATTGAATTAGTGAATGGGCTAATTTAACATTGTAAGACCACCTACAATATGTTTACCTCCTCTTACATAAAATAATGTATTTATTATTTTTTTAGGTGAATACTAGTTTGTTTTGGTATCAACAATGCTCCCAATATGGACTAGCTATGATTGATAATTAGTTTTGGTGAAGACTATTTTTATGGACTAGTTATGCATTTACATTCTTTTAAATGATTTCTATTTTTTACTATTGTAGACATGTCAATAGTAAAGTTGCCTACTATATAGACAAGAGTTTATTTACATGTGCATGGTATTGCTTCATCTACAACTATTATGATGTTTAAAAGTGTCACAACTTTGGTCTAGCATATAAATTATAAATATCAAGCTTTTGTAATAGAAATCAACACTAACAATATAATTTCAATATCTTCTAATATAAATGTTGTTTCATTGGAGACCTAAACATGTTTTCTAGTATAGGTCATCATGGATGTGAATATGATGTTGTGAAGTAATTTAAATCTAGTAATACATCATTTGTTACTAGGGTTTTCAAATGTCTCGTATAAACTCATAATATTTGATGAATTTTAGATATTTTTCATGCAAAATGTCTTTCTATGAGGTTGAATATGGGTAAAAGAACATATATGTGCTACACTTTTTCCCAAAAAAATAATTTCACCCTAAATAGCTTTGGATGAAATGCTTTCATTGGAAAGCCTATAAGGGGTGGCCAAAATGAGTGGTCAAGACAAAGAAATGGTGAGCCCATGGGGAATCAACCTAACCACTAGAAGGGGAATCTCTCAAAATGGAACCTAGGGAAGCTCTCAAAGGCTGACGGTCGGGTTAGCCAAACCCCCAACCTTGCTATTGAAATGAACACAAATAGTGTGAAGAGAGATTGGAATCCAAGGAACAAAGATCATATGGAGTGGAAGGAAGAAGGTGTGCAAAAGAAGTCTAATGCAAGGAGAGATCCTTTTCTTGGAAAAGGGTGTTATTAATGAGCCTAGAAGAAATGGTAAGGTGATGGTCATTCCTAACAAAACCCTAAGGAATTCTATGCATATGCTGAAGGAGTGCACCTTCTTCATAAAATGGGGTGGAGGTGGCTATGTTATGGAAAAGATGGTGGATTGGTGGAGAGACCAGTTGGGGAAAAGAGGTATGTATTAATTTTTTGGCCTGTAACTTCCTTTTGATTATATGCCCATCACCACAATTGAAGGAAAGCATCATGTTTGAAAAAATCATGCAAATGGATGGAATAGGGTTTTAATTGGATAGAATGAAAGCACGGGTAAATCTATATGTATTTTTCCCTCAAAATATTGGGATGAGGAGGTCCTAAGTCTGATAGGAAATCAGTTGGGAACTTATATTGAGGTGGATAAAGCCTTACTTCATGGAGAAATGAAGGCTCAGGTGAGAATCTGTGTTGAAATTAGCCCAGGTAGTTCATGCTTGGAAGAACTAGAAATTATCACAAAGGAAAGCGAGTGGTTTTAGGAAATAGATTGACACCTCTCTACCAATAAGGTCCCCACTTTTCCAAAGGTAGATGTCATGAATAGGGATTCATAACCTAATGGGGGTTGCATGACCGAGTCTAGAAGTGAAGCTAAGAACAATGAGGCAGTGTCAATGGAAAGGGAAGGCCAAGGTCTAGGGACAAAACTAGTTTCTCATCTAAAAAATAGGGGTGATGAGATTGTAGAGGAAGAATCATTGACTACAACAATGAATATAGGTGGGGAGTTAGGATGGTCCCTAATCTCACAAGAAGAAGAGGGGATTAGGGAGGAAGCAATGGGTTTGGAGGAAATTATGGAAGTGGGATGCGAACTAATGAATCATGCAACTCTCACAGAGGAAGAAGTAGCAAATTTAGACATGGGAGATGACGATGATAGCAACCTAGAGGGTCAAAATTTGAAGGATAGTGACCCTACAGAAGAAGGCGAGGTATGAGATCTTGAGGAAAGGTTGTTGTACCAAAAGATAATGCAGATCCCCCAGCCACCCTGATGACCCAGGGGAAAATAAGAAAGTCAAGGAATAAGGTTAGGAAGTCACTAGACCGAGGGGAAGGAATGAGGAAAGGTAGGCTGTAATTTAACATGGAGAAAAGGGCTTTGGATGGAAATACAGAGGGCCAACAAAAACACAACATGATGCTAAGAATATGGAAGGGAAAAACCCTTCTCAGGGATCAATGAAGATCATATCATGGAATGTTAGGGGCTTAAATGCCCCTAACAAAAAGTGTCTTTTAACGTGCTTCTTGGAGACATCAAAGGCTGATGTTCTCATGATTCATGAGACTAAATTAACCAACACAAAGTTGGAAATGTTCAAGAAAAAATGCAAAATTTGGAATGTTGAGCATGTGGAAGTTATAGGTGCCTCGACGAGTTTGTTAATGGTTTGGAGACCCCAAGTTGTCTATCTAGAAAAGATAGTGGGAAACAATAATTGGTTAGCATGCAAAGTGAGAAGTCTTTCATCAAATTTGGTCTTCAATATTTATGGCCCCTCGAGTTGCATTAATAAAGGGAATTGTGGTCAGAGCTGAGCATTTTTTGCAGTAGGGTATCCCTTGAATGTTGCATTTTAGGGGGTGATTTCAATGTGATCCTACATAGTGAGGATCAATTGGGGGTATGCAAAGAAAGTACCAATCCCAAGTGCATTTTGAGAACTTTGCAAGGGAAATTATTTTTTTGAAATTTAGATGGAAATGGGAGATACACATGGATGAATCATAGGTTGGGCTTCAACCATATTATATAAATAAACTAGATAGATTTTATTTAAAGAAGAGTTGGGAGCTTTCTCATTCTCCTTTGAAGGTAAAATTTTTCCCCAATCAAGGTATGATCACTATCCTATTAAGTTGGAAATAATGGGCAAAAAGAGGCATGTGAGGTGTCCCTTTAAATTCAAAAACATGTGGTTCAAGGATCAAGATCTTCTAGGGCTGATTGACACATGGTTGAATTGATGGAGAGTTGAGGGTACCAAGATGTTTGGTGTGGTATCAAAGCTAAAAATTCTCAAGCAACAATTAAAGGAATGGAACATGACTCATTTTAAAAATATATTTGAATCTAAATGCAGGCTGGAAGAAGAATTATCAACTCTAAATAAAATGGTGTTAGCTTTAGGAATAGATAGTGAAAGGTACCTAAAGGAAAAGGAGTTGCTCAAAAAATATGAGGAGATACAAGCAAAAGAGGAGGTGTACTAGAGGTATAAATCTAGGGATATTTGGATAATGGAGGGAGATAAGAACACCAAATACTTTCATAACAACACTAAGGCCTGAAGAGAAGTCAACAGAATTACAAGTCTTCGGGGAGCTAATGGCTCAATTGTTGAGTCTCTTGAAAGCATTACTAGGGAAGCAATTACTTATTTTAAAAAATTGTTAATGTTGAAAATTGAGGTATTTATGTAGCTTAATACTTTGTAAAACTATTATACTTGTTGATTTAAATATGTATTCTTTGTTATAGATTCTTTGTGGGTGATTATCTAAAATTAATTCATTTTATCATTTGTAGAATGAAGACAGAAGTTGTAGAAGAATTATACAGGATATTAGAAGATACATGGCATATACCGTGGATATTAGAAGATACATTTGGGCATCCCAAACTAAAGTAGCAACTCAACCTTTTTTCTGTAAATATCTTCAAGGCTTCATCCTCAAAGTAGGCGCCCAAGAGTGGGCCCACTTAACTTAGCCTTCTGAAATATCTTACCATTCAAAGGAGTTAATTCCAAGAAGCCAACTTGGGCGCCTAAGTTGGGTCCAAGTCATTTCTTGTTAATTGAAACATTTCTCAACACCATTCATGCAAGAATGGTCATCTCTTGTTAAATGAAGGTAGCCCCTGTTATCTGTGATGCAAGTCAAGTCATTAGTCATGCATTCCAAGTTAACTGTTCAGTCAACTAGCATTCAAATATTTAACTAACAGAACCATAACTAAACTGAACTAAACTAAACTAAACTGATTTTGAATTGAACCAAACTTCATGCATGTAAACCTCAAACCCTAACTCCTAGGATCTTTACATGCATTCAAAAGTGTTATCTCTTACTCCAAATAGTTAACTAAACTCAAGGTGAGTGCCACCTTCCATGTGGGTGCCCCATGTGCTCCTATTATTTAGGAACTCATCTTGGATGCCCTCACATGCTCTTATTATTTATAATTAATTACAAATGTCACTAATATGATTGTCAGTATCCACATTATTAATCTCTTTCTATAATCCTAGAAGTGTTGGGGTGTAGTTAATTCTTCCAAGGACTTAGAGACACATGAATAAATTTAATGTTTTATGATTGCAATTAAAATGGCATCCTATTTGGCAACAATTAAATACAGAGTAGGAGTGCATCAAGTCTTGTATCACAAAATCAACTATTGGAGGTGATCCCAAGGCTATTCAACAAGGGACAAAACAAGATGCTAATGAGAATTTTTTTGACAAAGGAATCAATATTACAACATTCCAGCTTCATCCGGATAAAGCACCTAGACTGGATGGGTTTCTGACACGCTTTTTCAAAAATGTTGGCACATTGTGGGTAGTGAAGTGGTTGTTGTCATAGAAAACTCAAGGAGCTCGAGTGTTGTCTTAAGGGAAATGAACAATACATTTGTTGCTTTGATTTGAAGAAGGAGATGCCATCGTCACTAGATGAGTTCAGACCCATAGCCCTCTGCAATACTTTATACAAAATTATGGCAAAAGCAGCAACAAACAAACTCAAAAAGATCTTACTAGAGATAATCTCAGAGGAGCAATCTAGGTTCATTCTTGGGAAGTCAATTATGGAAGAGGTCATTATTGCATAGGAAGCCATCCATTCAATTCAAAAAACTAAAAATTAGAGTATTCTATTGAAACTGGATATCAAAAAAACATATGATTGGGTGGATTGGAGGTTTATGTGTAGGGTGTTGTTGGCCTTTGGGTTTGACAAAAAAATAGGTAAATTGGGTGTTCAATTGTATTGATAGCCCTAGATTTTTATCCTCGTAAATGGCATCCCATAAGGTTTCTTTGAGGCATTGAGAGGGATTAGGCAGGGATATCCTCTCTCACCTTTTTTATTCATTATCATGGTAGAGATGCTAGGAAGGGCATTTAGCATCACAAGAAGTGCTAGGAAGGTAGAGAGAATTCAAATAACATTGAGAAATGTGCCTGCTGTTACCCATCAACAGTTTATAAATGATACTATGCTCTTTAGGGCTACAAAATGTTGCAAAGCCTATAAGCTCTAAAAGAAATACTAGATCTTTACTTGATCCCACAATAGTGGGTTCCACTTTTTGGCCAAACTTGACATTGAACTGAACTTTTTTAACTAAATCTTCACTTTCGAACACCTATAGATGCTAAACCATGAGGAATTTGAAGATGATGCAAACTATTGATTTGTGAAATTTTGTCTATAGATTCTAAAAATATATATTTTAAAAATTTTAGAATCAAATTGCATTTATTTTTCCATCTCCTTCAATAACTAGCTTTTAACACTAAACACCATTTTTAAAGAGTGATGTTTACTGTATAACACAAATTTTTTTTATGAAGAATAAAATTCTATTTTTTTCAAATTTAGATTTGTAACTATGATATCTAGCTCCTTCTTTTGGATTTATAGTTTTTTATTGAATATTTTTTTCTTAATTAAGTTTTGAAGTGAAACCAATTACAATTTAGACATAGGTTTATTGTATAACACATAACTTTTTTTGTATGTATCAAAATTCTTTTTTTTTCTTGGATCAAGGACATCAATACCAAGAGCATAGATATTTTTCATATTTTTTTGGTAATTACTATTTTTCCACACACACAGAACAAAGAGCTTGATTTTCAGTAAAAAACCTACATTCACAAGAAATAAAAAATAAATATAAATAATCAAATTAAATATATTTAAAATTATACTTTTTGGGAAGATTATAATAAGGAATACATACTTACAAAACATAAATTTTAAATGAATTCATTTGATCCCCCAAAAGGTAAATCAAAAGTGGTTTTTTATCAACATTTTGATAGGTGTAGAGGAGACTCCATTATATGTATGCTTTAAAACTAGTGGGTTCTATCCAAGGGGGTTTTATCTAAGGGGCTTTGATCAAACCCTCTTCAATTAAAATCCTTTAAATGGAACCATTTTAAGGCTTAAATCATTATATTTTCTAAAAATATGTGATTTCAACAAAAGCCAGGATGTCCCAGAAAGTGTAACCCATTGTATGTGATTGCAACAAAAATTAGGATGTCCTAGAAAGAGGCTTCTGGTTAGGATGTATGTGAAGTGAAATTAGAAGTCTTATTTTTTTTCATACTTCCCCACATAAAGAGTAAGAGATTATTAGAGTTCTGAGGTTTTGAAAAGCTCAATTACCATGCACATACCTGGGTTTGCCACTAGCAAAGGGAGTGGCAATAGGAAGCTATGTGACGCCCTGGTAAATAAGGTCAACAGTTGGATGTCATTATGGAAGGGGTAGTGTCTTTTGTGGGTAGGCATGTTAGTTATGCTAAAGGTTGGAATTTTTGTGCTTTGAATTTATTTATTGTCATTTATGGTGTTGCTCAAGGGGACATATCAATCTTTAAACCGAAGTATGAGGAATTTCTTATCGAAAGGAAATGTAGACAAGAAAAAGTTTGAGTCAATCACTTGGGATATGATATGCAAAGTGAAGGAAGCTAGGGGGACTAGATTAAGGGATCTATTGAGATAGAAGAAAGCATTGGTGGCCAAAATAATATGGAATATGTACACAAAGAGAAAGTTGAAATGGGTTTGGATCCTTCAGAATAAATACTCGAGGAACGAAAATGAGTGTAGCATCTTCACTACCAATACACTTCCCAAAGGCTCAAGAATTTGGAATTTCATGATGGAGTGCAGGTCGTTAATAAAAGAGTACTTATCTTAGGATATTCATGATGATAGTTTAGCCCTATTTTGGGAGGATTCATGGGGGGGTACCCTATAATAGATAGTTTGGTAGACCTACAACAGACGAAAGGTTTACTCACAAAGCTTTGGGGAAAGAATGTGATAGATTACTTGGAGATCAGTCATGTTGATGGGATCAACAAATGGCAATGGAAGGACTTTAGAAGGCTCAATCTTCCAACTGCAGAAACCATGTAGCTGCAATGTATTTAAGGGCATTTTGTATTGATTGAAGGTTATTCCATTGTAGTTTCCCAATATCAGGTGCTTCTTCTAGCCAAAGGAAACCATGGATATGTGTAGAGCTTATGTGTTGCCATTCATACTTGGTGGATTTTTTTGTTTATAAAGTATTTAAATGGTATCCAATGTAAATGGACGAGGGTGGTAACAATATACCTATACCAGTAGTTGGTTGCGCTGAGTAGTTTTTCCAAAGCCTCTTCACGAAATGCAATGAATCTATGGTGCATATAGTGTGCAAAAAGGTGTGGATTTTGAACAATGTTTTGTATCTTCCATTTATAAGTAGCTTGCAAATTTGAACGTGCAATTGATGGCATGATACTGTGCAGGTCTGGCCATTTTGTATCTTCCACACTGTGTGTAAAGAAAAGCGATGAGCAACCAACTTGGATAACCATATCAAAGAGCTCCCCTCTACAACGATTCCAAAAAGGGCATGTTCCACGAGTTCATGATCCAAAGCACATGAGTTGTTCAACAAGTTTGTCATTAGGTAGGTCCTTTAATCTTTGAAGAAGATCATAAATTATTGTTGGCAAGCATGTATGAATGTGCTTATGGAAAAACACATATGTTGTGGCTTGGCTGCGATGATGCATAAGAATATTGATTATGAAGTACCTGAAGCAAGGTTGTTGGCCAAACTTATCATCAAAGTACTTGAGCAAGTGGAGAGCATTTTCATGTAACTTAAATTCCTGCATGCATTGTTGTTTGAATGTAGCTATTCCTTTTGGAAACAAAGTGGGGAAAGCCATAACAAACAATCGTAAATAGTGGTTACTCATTGATGAGTGATGGCGAAATTGGTGGCCAATCCATAGACAAGGTTGGGTGCCCTTGATCTAGTTGCAATAAAGAACACAATTATTCAACTTCTCTACATGCTGGTGGAAGGCTAGCTACAAAGGAAGTCATGGGATGAATTTCTTCTTCAGAAAGGTCGACGATTGTAGCATCTGTTTGCATAGAGCTTGTAGATGTGGGGAAGGTAATTGTGGTTGTTGCATATAGGAGGTCGGTAATGTTAGTGGAAGCACTTGGTAGACATGCTAATGCAGCCTCATCTGATTGCACATTTATGTAGTATGGGTTGTGCGAGGTTTTATAATGCAGTGCCTCGTGCACATGTCCTCTACTCACGTAGAAGCTATAGTCTTTTTGGCCGATGTTTTTTTATTAAACAATAAGATGTCTAATTCATCTATATGTCTAGGAAAGTGGGTAGCAATCGTAGAAATATCTTGAGGAAAGAAAATAGTGTGCCCACTATATTTTAGCTGGCCTCCCTTTACATAGGTAACTTGAAGGATTGGGCTGACCCTTGCTATTAGCATCTCTTCAACTTGAGTTAGTTTTTCTAAACATAGAGGTTGCTCACCAGGATCCATGTTATTCCATTTTGAAAAGTGATGGCCTTTTTTTTCAGCCGCACATTTGTAACAAGTAGATAATCCATGTAATTGTTTTATTTTAATACCTAGATATCGTTCCATGCAAACTAGACAATTCGACATGTTTGCAAGTCTATCTAGTGTAGAACAAAAGGAATTTCTAGCAACAAAAAAAGTTTGAGCAAAGTTTGGAGGTAGATGGATATGGGAGGGGTCAATGGAGGAGGGGAGTGTAGATGTGGAAGTGCCATCAATGATGCTTTGTGCTCTTTCTCGTCTTCTTCTATTGATGGCATATTTTCTCGCATGGTAGTAAGTGCGTTGTTGTTGGTTACGATGGGATCATTTAACTTCCAATCTTGAATTTTCCAAATCCATTCAATATTTTCTGTAAGTTTACATAAAATGTTCAACATTAATGGGCATAACATCATAAAATCCTAGAGAAGTAACTTTTCTAATAGGGAAAAGTAATATAATTAAAGCTAAATACATCGAGTAGTAGGCAATAACATCGACTGGAAGAAAAACATTAGGAATCTTAGGAAACAACAAGATTGTATGTCATTGTAAGTTTTCATAAAAGGTGCAACAATAATGGAAATAACATCATAAAAGCTTGGAGAAGTGACTTTTCTAAAAGGGAAAAGTAATTTAAATAAAACTAAAGTGAAAATTGAATACATCGAGCAACAAGCAATAACATTGACTAGAAGTAAAGCTTTGTGAATCTTAGGAAATAACAAGATTTGTGAATAAATAAATGTTTGTTTTAGGGTTTTTGTAGTATTGCATGTTTGAAACTTGAAATGGATGTGAAATTGAACATATCTAGAATATTTTCCAATGCAATTGGAAGTACGGTAATAGAATTGGAAGTATAATTCTTTACAAAGGGAAACCTTGAAGTATTGATGCTCATATAGTGCAAGTAGATGTGTGATTTAATGCAAAAAGGTGTGAAAGTAAATTTTAGAGATGCTTACACAATAGAGTGGTTTGCAATTCAATAATGGAAAAGCTTACAAAATAGTTGTATGTGCAAATTAAGCATGTAACATGTATATATGCAAATATGTATATATGTTTTTTGTAACTGTTTGTTGTGCTTACAAATATGCAAAATTGCACATGACATAACATGTGTTCTTATAAAGAGTGCAATAGAGAAGATAAGCACATTTAATAGCTGTAATAACAATGCTTTGTGCTTCACACCCATCGAAAGCATTTGCTTCAATGGTAAGTGCTAGTAGAAACTCGTAGTTGACAACAGTGTCTAAAATTTGGCTAGTAGCATTAGGTTTTGCTAGTAAGAGCTAAAAATATTTTGCACAAACTCCTAACAATGTTGTCGTTGGTTCTTCAAATGCAGTAACATTAAGAAGATGACCTATACCATCTTGCAAGTCCATCTTGAGCATGTAGCTAAAATCACATGTAGCAATCTCTGCAGAACACTTGGGGCATTTAAATGCACTTGGGGTAATTTGGATAACCTTTTTCTTACACTTTTTGCTTTCCACCATGCGATGGAAAGACATGTAGTAGAAGTTGTCTAATTGGAGCTTTGTGATAGTGGCCTTTACACAAACATTCTATTTTTCAAGAGAGCTTGGTTTCACAATACTTGAAATAGGAATTGGATTTTCAAAATTTTGGGTCGACAAATGGCTCTTTGAGAGGGAAAGGCAAGGTTGGAAAATCCATGTAGTGGCATACCATGACTGTAATGTTGAGGCTTCAACCAAGTTGGGATTGATTATAATGGTAGTTGGAAAGATAGTATTTATAGATTTTCTAGACCATGAGGTTATACAACCACTCTTAATCAAAATAATTGGTGGGTTAGGTTGCAAGGGAAGGTCAACTAGTTGTTTCTAGAAATTTGTGGTACGACTTGATATGTCCATGATTGTAGCTATACACTTTATTGTTTCGGTGCCATCCCTCTT